>PNEQ01049564.1:7492-20103 GCA_003012365.1 Medauroidea extradentata
TATATATATATATATATATATATTTATATACATATATATATATATATATATGTATATATATATTTATATATACATATATATATATATATATTTATTTATTTATATATATATATATGTATATATATATACATATATATATATGTATACAAAGGCTATACGTATGTATATTTGTGATATGTGTGTGGTGTTTGTAAGTGTGTTTCTGTGTTGGTGTGGGTTTGTGTGTACACGCCACCCTCTAATAACTTTTTATTCATTAACTCAATTTAATCAAACTCGGTATTCTTTAATTTCGTCACTTTAAGTTTACCTATTTTGTTCAAGTATAGTATTTATACAAATTTCTACTTATTCTATATTTTTACAGTATGTTATATATCAGCAGCCATATCATCTATTGAGACATCAAATTTATTTAAAGTAAATCTTTAAAGTATTAAGTATTTAAGAATGAGAGTTAAATTTTTCGTGTATACAGATTTTGGTTTACAACTTTTTTATAATATTTATATATTCATATGATATATTTCAACCAATTCAAGAGCTGCCTCATCCAAACGTTACTATTTTGTGCGTATCTGACTGTCTTTTCATAAGATACCACAGTACGAATTTTTTATAAGTATCTAAAATAATTTTTCGAGAACAACAATATTGATTACTAGATTCAGTTTCTTGGACGTACTCCATTGCAAATTGAATGACTGTCAAAGAAAACTAAACAAATAAAAGAAAACCATAAAATAAGCAGAGTATGCTTTAGTCAGCAAGATACATACACAACATGAAATTCCAAGATTGAATCGGGTCAGTTGAAAAACAAGGAACAAACAGATATTAAATGAAAATAATAACGAATAAAATAAAAAACCACGTAACATGCGACACAACGATGAGACGAAACAACAAACGCAGTAAATATCAGACACGAACAGAAAAATAACAAAATGACACAACAAATAGACGAGACAAAACGCTACAGACATCAGACATTTACAGAAAAGACAAACGACACAATGAAGAGACGAAACAAAACACAGTAGTTTTCCAGACAGACAGTGCACATGTTGTGTATGTATCTTGCTGACTAAAGCATACTCTGCTTATTTTATGGTTTTCTTTTATTTGTATAGTTTTCTTTGACAGTCATTCGATTTACAATGGAGTACGTCCAAGAAACTGAACCTAGTCGTGCACTCCCATTGCACAGTTCTTTCAAAGATCATAACAATGTTGATTGTAATTTTATATAGCATTGTACCGGTTTATAATTGAATCCCTAAAGTTAGTAGGTTTCATCATTGTTTGTCCACTTTATTATATCAGTTTCACGTCTTACACTAACATAAAATTTGATTCGTATTTAGATTACTCCGAAACTGTTAGAACAATTGTTCATACATTTACTTACCGAATATTATCGTAACATCTGCTATTTTGGACGATAGAAACACACCAATGGAAATACTTATATGATTTGGAGAAATATATGACATACATCAAGCAAATGAAGCAAATTTTTTATTTCAACAAATTATCGTTTTAAAATGTTGTATCAGTTTGGAATATTGTTGTGGGTTAGCCATTTTGTAAATTAGTACGAAATGAATTACTAACATTTGTTTGTATTATTTTTGGTAGTACTAGATCGATTAAAATAATTACTTCGCTAGTTTATCATTCAAGTTTAGAGTTAAATTGCACCACCATTAAGGAATGTTGGCCAATTATTTATGCTGGCTTTCACTTGTTGTGTATACTTCACCGAATAACAAGAATGATTTAATTACTAGATATTATGGGTTTAGGTATGTTGTAAATATTAAAATCATCTGCATGTATAACTGCAATACAATTCCGTTATAAAATATTTCCCTGAGGCATAGCACACTGGAATAACCTCCTGGAGGTGGTAGGTTCAGGTTCTAGTCCAAGTATGCTGCATGGAATAGATTCAGAAACCACTCCAAGACATTTGCTTCAATGGTTCTTGAGTTTATGGGCCGTCACAGATTCCTTTGGTTATATCTGTTTTTCCAACATCATTTTCCCGTCTCTAATAACTTTGTAACTGATGAGTTTGTAAGACCTTATCACCAACCTCACAAACGCTCTGAAAAACTGCAATATTTTTTTTCTTTTCGTTTTGTCGTTTATACTCACTTGTACGCCTCGTTTGTTTTATCACAACAGATACCGGTACTGTAAATACTAACTTAATTTGTTGTAGGTAATACTTTACATCTTTGTCAAATTCCGTTCGTAAAAACACTGAACGTCATTAAAAACATGTTACTTAACATTAATATTAATCTACGGACAGACACAACAAAGTACCTTCTATCAACTTGTATGACGTCAGTTTGATGTATGTCGGCCTTATACTAGCGAAATAAATTCTTTACGTAACTGTGAAGAAATGTTGTTTATGGCGGTTTTGTCTTGATTCGCAGTATTCAGAAACTCACGCCAACTTCGTATTTTGGTGTTTGTGTCGAGAATATACCCCGAGTCATCACTTACATGCACTTAGAATTTACCAGTTTAAAGTTTACTTTGTGTGAATTGCAGAGGGTTAGTTAAACAATAAACTGTGAAGTATAGAGAACCTGTGATGGGAGATAGGAAGTTAGAATGAGGCAGCGCTGGCTACTTAAATGGTACTTGTGAGAAGCGAGTGTACTAGTGCTACAATAGCCACGACACAAGTTTGCACTACGTATCGTCAACAATTTGCGTATTTAAAGTGACAGTGGCTGTGAAATCAGACGCTTATATTTTTTTATGCATTATAGATATAAGAAAATTGTGAACAAAGCAAACTGGCGGAATATTAATCACATGTAAGTTATGTTAATGTAAATGTTTGTAGTAATGTTTACTTGTAACAACGTACATGAAGATACATGCAAGTGTCACATTATTATGTAAGAGCAGACGTGGACTGTAACTTCTTGTAAGCTCATCTGACTTCTGATGTTGTCTGGTAGTATGTGTGGCCTGCAGGACTTCATAAACCAATGATATAAGGTCAAATGTAAACAGCCCTCTAACCTGCAATACGAGCATAATAAGAGATGGAGGCCAGGAGTCAACAACTTCATGTAGTATGTTCGGGTGATAAATTACCAGTGGATTCTAACCAGTCGAGGAAAAATAAGGCGAAATTTGCATGTTTCAGCTTATAGTTTGACGCAGCAGGCACTGAGCTCGTCCTTCTATATAGGACGATCTATACTTGTCAACCAGCAGGTCAATCCAAATTTTCGAACGTTATATCCGAGGCATTTTTCTTGTAGTACTTTATTTTTATATGTTTTGGCAACTCGTTAACGTATTTTTGCTCTCCATTTCTTTCTTAAATTGTGTTTTGCAGAATATTACAAATCGTGTTGTGCTCTATAATGTGGACGACAAGAATATGGCGAAAACTGTACTTACAACGGCAAAGTATAATGCTGCAATTAGTAAGCAATGTTAGTAGGGACCAAATGTACGTTTTAATACACTTTAGAACAAAACTGGCACAACCTGCACTTGGTTAGCATATACCCGGTACCCGACGTTGGACCAAGGTCCTTGATTGGCAGAAGGGTCAAAAAAGGACGTGTCCTCTGCTGTGGTTGGCTGGTGAATTATTTTGGTACGAACAGTACCTAATCATCAGAGCTGGGATTGTCTGAAGGATTTGCGAAGGGTCCAAGAAGGGAAGTGACCCTTTTGGTGCAAATAGTGCCAAAGCACAATGAGCGAGTCATGTAACTGGCTTTCATGTCCATAAGATATGCTCACTCTACTAACAATCCCAAAGACATACCCCTACCTCAGGTTTGTGGCATAGTCTCTCACCACACCCTCTCATCCCCTGTCCGTTAGTAATTTATGTGTACCTTTACTATAGGTTTGTGATCGTTGAAAGAACTGTGCAATGGGAGTGCATGACTGGATTTATTTGCTTGGACATACTTCATTGCTAAATAAATGACTGTCAAAAGAAAACTAAAAATAGGACAATAAAACATCAATAAGGAGAGTATGCTTTAGTCATCAGGATACATACACAACATGAAATTCTAAAACTGGAATCGGGTCCGATTAAACAAGGAACAGACATAAAATAAAATAAATAACAAAAATATAAAAAGAAACCTAAGTTGACATGCGACACAACGATGAGACGAAACAAATTCGCAAACAGAAATACAGCAAACGACACAACGATGAGACGAAACAAAACACAAATATGCCGGGCACAAACAGAAATAACAACAAACGACACGAGCTATAAGACGAAACAAAACACAGTAGTTTTCCAAACAGTCAGTATTAACGACGTTTCGGGAACTGGAATCTGTTCCTGTCATCAGGTAGACACACGGGGTTCAGGAACACGATTGCGACTGATGAGAAGACTTTTTTTTTGTATGCTTGAATCCCCAAGGAAAGTCCAGTATTGGGTTCCCCCGAGGATCGATGAGGAGACTGGAAAAACCCTAGGTAAAGCCCCTTACCCTGCTCAGCCAATGGGAGACGAGTTGCCTCCTGATTGGTCGTGGTGGGTAGAGTGTTTGTTTTATAGGTTTGTGATACCTTCCCTTACCAGATGCCCTTCAGGCATCCTCATCTCCTTACATAGCCTTCCTCTACCCCTCTCCTGATGATATGCCACATATTTTTGGAACACATCTCTCCCATCCACTGCTGATATACCTGCAACAACACTTCCTCTCCTGCCGAACAAACACCTCACTAGTTCAATCACCACTATAAACCAGTGTCTCCCATCACTCACTCAATTTAATATAAACTGGGCATAATTGTTTTTTTTTTTCATTCAGTTCTCAAGATGTAGCAACTTCTCCCTACATCGACATATGCGAGCGCTATCAACAGATACGCATCGGTAATATAAACACTGCTGGACAGTGACGAGGATCTCATGATGCGACCTCGAGCATATACAGAGACATAAAACCAGTGACAATTTGTTGTTGGCTCACAATCCCTGTATGTACGAGTGCTCCTAGTAAATGACTGACTGCTGTACGAAACAGTGTGTGAGGGTGGCCATGTTTCCTACCACACTGCTATAGGTCATTCGGGATAAAGTGAGCAGTAAAAATTTTACCTTTGAAAATATCAGTAGCCGTTACTGCACATGATTCAACATTAACCATAGTTGCCTTACTGCTTGTATGGTTAACAACGAAATTACGCAATAGAGTTCCGTGTATCTTCCTATTTAAATACAACGTACAGAGATAAATTCAACCAAATATCTACATAATTGTATTTTATATAATCAGTAAAAAATTTCTTTATTAAACTGTATCGATTCGTACTGACTGCACAATTCATCTGACATGCGAAAGTATTGAGTGATATGTCCAGAGAGGTCAGACATGTCGTCCCGTCGTTAGCCCATATTCGCAGAAAGACACGAATTGACTGAAAATAGAACTTTAGCAGGGCTATATCGAGTGCTCACTTTATCCCGAACCGTCTATTCAATCATCACTGCATGAGGTTGTAAAGTATAGGAGTGTCAGCTTCCCACCAAACTTGAGTCAACGAACATCCAGCAAGTAAGCAGCAGACGTACCGTCTCTCTGTTGCTACCATCACCACAAGATGATGTCACACCATACTACTAGCAAGTAAGTGCCAGCTCTCGTCAGTATGCTTTGTGAATCCATTGCGACTACAGTTCTGTGCTGATGTGCGATGATATGGTGTAAACATCAGAATAATTAATTGTACACAAGAAATACTGACAGTTATGACTACGAAGACATTGAATAATGTTGGGTAATCTACAAACTTCATGCTGGCGATATGCAGTTTTGAACCTGCAATGGCGAAGTAACCTTTTACGGTAACTGGAACAGTTACAAAGTTTTCCAAAGTTTAACTACAGGCTGGCCAAGCTCCCGCTGTACGATCGTCAATTTTAACCAATTACCAAGCTTCCGGCATCATCTGACGAGTTGTAGATAGCAGATAAAGAAACAGACATAGATCCTTCCTGCGTCGGTGACAGAATCAACATCGTTATGCAAAAGTTTCAAAAAATCAACTAGAGCTGCTCCGAGACCTGCACTGGTAGTGTCCATAAATCAATCCTGCCTGACAACATTGTGTGCATCAAACCATGTGATTAAATCATTTTCATGTTGAGCATGTGAGTACGAAAGTTTGCTTCTATAGACTGCTAGAATATGTAATTGAAAAAAAGTATTGTCTCTGTACGACATTACAGTCTGTGACTGAAAAAAAATGTTTATTCTGTAGCACCTTAGGCTCTGTGCCTAAAATATGTAAACCTACTTTCAAAGAGTTGACAATTTCCCCGAACTATTCATTGTTAAGAATATCGGCATGTGTTTTCGACACAGATTACAGAAATAAATCGTTACATTTCTCCCAGTATGAAACTGTACAGTTCTGGATTCATAATCGCCGAAGAAATTTAGGTTCCAAACATGTAACACTTACAGCCTTAAATGGTGTGCCAGTAGTATTAGCTACGAAGATATAGGCAAAGTTATGGACAAAATTTTGTACGAAGATATCAAAGTGTATATCCTTGGTAAAGGACATGAAAAGATATTGTGTAGTGTGTGGTCGCCTGATATAAAATTGTAGTTGTGAATCGATATTTCCCATACATCAGCTTCAGTAAATGTGTATGTTCTGACTACTGAACTAAAGGTAATGCCAATTCGTGTGACAAAAGAAGAAAAGCCAGAACATTTCGATCTGTTGCTGTTGAAGGATGAGGAGAAATATATTTCACATTATTGTTACATTAGGAACTTTTCAAGACTAGTACGGTCACAGCTGACTTCGAAAGGGAACAAGGTTCATGTATGTAAAGTATGTTTCAAGTATTTTGGTGATCATTCACGGAAATCTGGACTTTCTGGGAAACAGTGCTATGAAATGCACAAAACAAAATGTAAGTAATAATATTTGCAAGGGATTCTATGTGTTTTGCATATAGTAGTATGTAGGAAATATATTGTGAAATAAAGTTAAATTTTTAGAAAATGAGTGTGTGTTTTTTTTTACCCTGAGAGATCAATGAGTACTAAAATTAAATTCTGCACAAACATATTACATTAAATGTGCAGAAAGGTAGATTTATGCCAGAAAAATACATCTTGCATAGATATTATATATTACATAGCCGAGTAGAGGGAAATCTGTACCTATACATACGTAATGCTGAATGAAAGGGAGTGGGTGACATGTACTGACAGGAACGAAGGTGAGTGAAGGTCGAGATGAAGAAGAGAAGAGGGGTAGGGTGGAGAAATGGGCGGGATGGAAAGGGGGAAGGTGAATGGTGTTATGAGGGCGTGAGGGTGTTGGGAAAGGGGGTGATTAATTAATATATACATGTAAAAAGTGGTGGGGGGAGTCAGTGTATCGATGGAGCTCGTCCGGGTAAGATGCGTATTAAGAAAATAGTTTTGATATTAGTTTTTTTATTAAATAGTTTTTCATTAAAAAGTTTTAACATAAAATAATTATATTAAAATTTTATTTATTAAATTAGTGAGGGGTTATAATGGAATGCGAAATCGAAAAATTTTCTGACGATTCGGAAGAAACCCGATGATGGCGTCCAGAAACAAGATGGCATCCAGAAACAAGATGGTATTCAGAAACAAGATGGCATCCAGAAACAAGATGGTATTCAGAAACAAGATGGCATCCAGAAACAAGCTAGAGGTACGGGGTATCTCGGAATTATTCGGAATTTTTTGTACATTTTTAAGATTTATGTATTTTTTTAGAATTTTTTTTGAATTTTTTAAAATTTTTAAAATTTTAGAATTTTTTTTAAATTTTCGAACTTTTGAAAAATTTTGGTAATTTGACACTCAAGGTCAAGGTCACGGTTAAAGGTCAAGGTCATCCAACATGGCGGCCGGGGCCGTGACATAATTCAAGATAGCGGGTGTGGCCTCACTCGGGCAGGCGCCTCACTCCGGCTCCGTGTCCCAACTCCGCCATAACCTATCTACTAATGTCAACAACCAACATTTCTGGTGTGTATGTAAGCTGCCTGGACCTCGTAATAAATGTATGCGAGCAATAAGAATGTGTATTGTTGGACCTCACTTCAAATGGCAATATCCAACATTTATGATGTGAATGTTTACATGATAGGGTGTGTGGTGTGTGGGTGCAGATATACTGATGTGTAGTTTGTGTGTGGGGGGATGTGGTGCTGTGTTGTGGGGGTATGTGGAGTGTGTGTATGTGGGGGTGTAGTGTATGTATGGTGTGTGGTTATGTGGAGTGTGTGGTTATGCCGAGCGTGAGTGTGAGGGGGTGTGGTGTGTAGGTTGTGTGGTTATATGGAGTGTGTTTGTGTGTGTGGGAGGGGGAGGGGGTGTATGGTTTGTGGGTGTGTGTGGGAGGAAGGAGTGTGGTTTGTATGTACATTGTGTGTGCGTAGGGTGTATGTAGTGTGTACATGGAGTATAGGTTCGTTGGGGGTCTGGTGTGAGTGTGTGTTAATGTGTATGTACAGAGCTTGATGGTTTTGTTTGTAGAGTTTCATTGGTGTGTGTATGAGTCTGCATGTAGGTAGGTCAGAGAGTATATAGGTACTTGCGGTTTTGCGTATCGATATCGTCAGGAACGCATCTTTTACTTAAGCAAACAGGAGAGCAAGAATTAAATTAGCCATGCCCAGTTCATGTGATTGATACAAACATTATGGAATAAAAATGCTAATCAAAAATATAATGTGTGTATGAACGTACTAGAAATCTAGCCTTGATCCTTTCACGTGTGAGATGGTTGAGCAGACAAATGATGCTATATCGGGGTGAGCGCTAGTTTCGAGGTAGGTGCTGACTTTAATGTTTGTAGTAGTAAGCATATATAATGCATGGTATGTTGTATACTTGAAGGGTGAAATAGCTAATGCATCTGTTTTACGTTAGGGAAAGTGTATAAAGCATGGCTATCGTGATTCTTAAACAGTACGATTGGTGAGAGGGCGGAGGGAGTTGTGGGTAATGTAGGGAAGTAATTGTACTATAAGGTCTACCCAGCGACATGTAACTATTTTCTATCGCTCTTATACGCAAGGTGCTAAACGTATGCAAGTTGTTGCCGACATATTGCTGGAGAGCTTTTGTCTGTGAGACTATTATTTTATATGTGAAATGTTTGTTCCGAAGCATTCTCTAGACCTCTCGGTTATATTATTTACGGTGTACGTAGTTTATTTTAGGGCATCTGATGTGAAAATGCTATTTTAGCCAGGATGTTAGGTATAGTAATAGTATTTTCCAGTGCTTATAATGGTTTTTACATGGCAGGGTGTCGTTTCGCGGTGCTCTTTGAGGGTACATATGTTGATACATCAATGATTTGAGCGGTTAGGGGTGGAGGGAGGAGGATTTCGAATGATTAGTGTTGCACCATACTTTTGATACATGTTTGTGTCAGCTCGTTGAGAAGGGGTGCCGGGTGACATCATGGAATGGTGACTCAACTGTAGAGGAAGGATCCTGCGCTGGCTGTGCGCTGGCCACGTGATGGACGTGTGGTGAGCATGTATGTACTTACTCGCAGAGAGATGTAAAAGGAAATGTTAGTTGTAATGATGTGGGAGGGAAGGTGGTGGAAGCCTGTCAGTGACGTAATGTATACATGTAAAAATGGTGGTGGGGGATGCTAGTGTGTTTAATGGAATCGGTTTTAAAATAGCAACTGACATGTAAGACAATAACTAGTGTATAAATCATAGTCGAGGTGAAGTGGTAGAGGACAATAGTTTGTTAAATGGAGCTCGTCTGGGTAAGATGTGTAGTCATTTTACATAATTAAATAGTTTTTATGGATGTTAGGCGTACGCCTGGAAGTGTACAATCGTCAAATTATTATGAAGAGTCGGATATAAGCTCTATTTGAATTTGATTAGGCCTAATATTCGAAATTTAACAGTATAGTGAGGATAAGAGTCTGTTTAAGTTATTATGGAAGTGGCGGGACTCATGAGGCCCATGGAACTCGTACTTATAAGATATGATGGTAAGTTACTTATTTTATTAATGTTACTACAAAATACTTTTTATTTGTGATATATGGATGAAACGTTTTGGAAATTAAGTAAATCACTGTTTGGAAGACTCAGGGTAACTCTTTTTATTTAATGAATATACAGGAGATCGCTTTGGTAAAGCTAGGTTAGGGCTGGTTAGATTGGAGGTGTGAAAGGATGTGGGAGAAAGTGTGTTCGCGTGAAAGGTGTTGAACGTCGCCTACAGAGGTGTGCATGTTACGACACCGATATGATGTTACGTCTTAGGAATGTAATGACACACGTGATTGGGGAGCGAGGGGGAAGTACATAGGTTAGAATTGCATCATACTGTGAAACATGTAATGTGCTGAATCAGCTAGAAGGGGGGAAGCGAGGAGTAGTGTGGGGTAAGTATGTTCGCGAGAATGATACTGAAAGTCGCCGTAGGAGTCAGTCCATAGGAGTCAGTCTGTAGGAGTCAGTCTGTAGGAGTCAGTTTATAGGAGTCGCCTGTGTGTTATGGTTATTTGCTTAAATTTATTTTGTTAAAGAGATGTTTTAAATTATGAGGTGAAAGTGAAGTTAGGTTGGAATGCAAAATCGAAAATTTTCGGAAGACTCAGAGAAGACCCATATATTAATTTTATTGTACTTATTGGAAATAGTTCGTAGATAGCCGGGATAAGGGTTAGGTTTAGGTTACTAGCATTAGGAAGGTAGGAGGAGCCCTACAGGTGTGATATAGTCAGTTACTTAAATTAAGTTCTCTACAAAATGTTGTTACATTATGAGATGGTATTTATTTGAAATCGTTTGTAGATAGCTGGGACAGGAGTGTTGACTGTTATAGTTATCTCTATGGTTGTTTATATTTTCGATAGTAAAATTATGAAGACGATCTATGTCTATTATTTATACATAACAGAAGGTTATGGGCCCAGAACGTGAATTATTATTGTTTTTTGGCCGTTTTATGTGAATCTTGTATTATGGTTATGATCACAAACATAGGGTAAGTTTCATTTAGATCTCGTCGCCACCGAATAGCAAAGGCCTGTAATAATGGCGATGCCCACACTTGCTTTCGTTGAAAAACTTACGGGTCGAGAAAACTACTCATTCTGGAAATTCCACTTGAAAGCTCTTTTGAAATTGGAAGATGAGTGGGATGTTGTCCAGGGCAAAGTAAAACCAGAAGAAGCAATAGACAAAGACCGAAAATCACTGGCCAAAATTTCACTTCTGGTAGAATCTGAACTTATTCACCACATAGAAAGCTGCAACACTGCTAAGACAGCGTGGGACACAATTCAGCGGCTTTTTGAGGATTCTGGATTAACGAGAAGGGTCGGCCTACTTCGGCAGTTGATTCTGACGAGGCTCAACGATTGTAGCAGTGTCGAAGATTACGTAAACAAGGTTATCTCTACAGCACAACGTTTACATGACATAAAATTTGAAATAAGCGACGAATGGGTTGGCACATTGCTTTTAGCTGGGCTACCAGAGGAATACAAGCCAATGATCATGGGAATCGAAGCATCGGGAATCGAAATTACTGGAGATGCTGTTAAAGTCAAACTCCTACAAGATGTGAAAGTAACAAATCCAAAGACAAGCAAGTCCAACATGGAAGTTGCATTGTGTAGCCAAACTGGAAAGCAATGCCCTGAACATAGTCATAATCCTGAAGTTACGAGTGGTAGCCAACACTAAAAGATCAATAAACCTCCCCGATGTTTCAAATGCAACAAAACAGGCCACTTGTCAGCGAACTGTTACTCAAGAGTAAATAATGACAAATCCGGGAGGAAAGAAAATAAAAAATGGGATAGAAAGTCAAATGCATTGTTAACCTGCATGGTTTCTAGTGAAGATAAGGGCAGCCCCCATTGGTATTTGGACTCTGGTGCTTCAGTTCACTTAACAGGGACAGAAGATAATATTTGTGGTGGAACCAAATAAGCTGTGGTTGAAATATACACTGCCAACAACCAACAAATCAAAACAGTAGCTGTAGGTAATGTGGAAGTTGAGTTAACTGTCGGCAGTTCCACCAGTTGTGTAACTGCACACGACGTTCATTACGCACCAGACATTGCTGCAAATATACTGTCGGTGAGTAAAATTACCAGCAATGTAACACAGTAATTTTTAGTGGAAATCGAGGGAAAATTATAAATGCCAAAGGCGAGTTGATTGCATGTGCAACCCAAGTGAATGGGATATATGTGTTAGACACACCACAGACAGGAATAACCCATCATGTTTGTATTGCACAGGATGACCCAAACCTCTGGCACAGAAGGTTAGGCCGTCTTAGTCAAAGGAATATGAATTTACTTAAGAACATGGCAGAAAGCATAGAAAATTTAACATTTAGCAAAAATCCATGTGAAGTGTGTATTATAGGAAAACACACCCGAGCCCCTTTCAAGTGTAGCAAATTCAGAGCTAAAGCACTATTGGAACTGGTTCATACAGACCTATGTGGACCTATGGAGAAAGAGTCGATAGGTGGAAGCAAATACTTTATTGTGTTCATTGACGATTTTTCACG
>PNEQ01049565.1:9542-20105 GCA_003012365.1 Medauroidea extradentata
ATATAAATTTATATTTAAACTATCACTTGCTTTATTTTTCCGTTAAATGCTACGGGAGTCGGGCTATTCTCTTGAGAGAAGACACTCGGAATCTCGATTTTCTCATTTTTTTTTTTTTGGACAAGGGTCGGTCATATCTACCGCTCAATAGTGTGATGTCTGGATACTGATATCAATTTATGTTTACATCATTACGTTAATTAATTTCCCGCAAAACGCTACGGAAGTCGGGGCCTAGAGACACTTTGCAGAAAAAATGCAATTTTAAAATTTTCTTTTAAGAAAAAAAAAGGGGGGGGGGGCCCAAAAATAAGCCGCTATCGAATTTACGAAGGTAGCGATTTTACGAATGTGATGAGAGGAACCGTGAGTATTCGTAAAATCGGGGGTCTAGTGTATTTACCAGAATAGGTGATTTTATAATTTCAAAATTAAATAGTCAAGGTGTCCAGCAAAAGTGGTATTTCAATTTCCAGTATATTTCCCAAGAAGTTCCAGTACAGTGCTTTAAATGTGACACCTTGTTAACTTGAGCTACCCGATCAGACTAACGACAACCATACAATTTATATGTACATTTTAGAGGTGGCAAATAAATGTAAAATATATAGTCCAGTATTTAATTTAAATACTTTCCTTTACACAAATTTGTAAAGAGATTAAATTGTTGAAAGTCCTTTTTGTTGCATTTGATGGTTCAGTCCATTTAAACAACACAAAGATGCACATGAATATAATTGTGGGAAGAAATTTATACAACATGAGGGACCATTACAATATTTAACATATATTATTATTTATACAGTCTCAAATCAGAAACTTTTATGGACAAAAATGTACACACAACAAAATGTAACAGTTAAGTAGGTTATATTACCCTACAAAATTTTTCACTTATTCCTAACACTTTAAAACTGATAGCTACATTTATTTACGTCACATTTTACGAAACAACATACTGTATATATGATTAATATTTGGTAAAAGAAACAAGTGCTACGGAATAAATATTTCAATTTTTGATTATAACCTAAATAACTTGAATGTATTCATTTGTGTTTCGCATACTGTATATATTTCATTATTTGTAAGCGCAACAATATTTCTATCCTTGTTATTTTCACTGGTTTTGCTGCCGATAAAATTAATGCTGCATTTTGCAGTTTCCGAAGATATCAATTCAGTCTAGAGCTGGCCCGATACAAGTATTTTTGCAGATGCAGATATCTGCCGATATAAAATTTTCCACCATTTTTCCGATGCCTGATACCACTGGTCAGAAATAAAGCGAGAGAATAATACATGGATGCATGTAAATTTCACATGCAGTTTAAAATCAGTTAATATGGTATGCTACTTTCTAATTCACAATGCCAAACATCTAATTGTATCAAAGTATAACACAAATGTATCAGAAGATAACTAGCAAATGAAACAATTTTCTTTATTCTAATCTCAATTTTAATGAATAAAAACGTGTCCTAATAAAGGAGAATTTTTGCAAATAACTTATGTGTGAGTCACTTTGAGTAAAATTTTTAAAATCACCCATATCTTTAAAATATTATTAGTAGACACTGACTCCTTCTTTATCTCATCACTTCTAATTTATCAGAATTCTACCGATCGTGTGGCGACTGTGCATTTATATTTTTCACTCCTGTAGTCTTTTTGTAACAAATAAATATCAACATAACCTATATGTGTGAATATTACAAAAAACAGATAACAGCAATCACATTTTTTTGTGCAGCATGACTTACTATGACAATTTAAAGACAAATTACTTTCGAATATGTTGTCAGTAAATTAAAATCTGAAAGGAAAGACTTCTATGTTGATAATAGCCAAGTCAGTTATGGGATACCAAAAAGAAATCAAAGTTGTATTTTATGCATTAACTTTTTGCATAATTACAGTCTAAGCGCTGTTATTACACATTTTGTGAGTAATAAACCTTCAAAGGTGTAGTAAAAACTTTAAACTCAATATTTACTAGTCGTGAAAATAGCCGATGGGCAGGCAATAAAAAAATGTAAACAATCCATAGACATACACAAATCAAAGAAGTCTTTGTGGCCATCGTAGGAAATTTTGTCGTTTGTTTATTTATCAATGCGTTAAGGCTAACATAATTAAGAAACAAACTTTACGAAATGAAATGTGAAAATAATATTTTACACATCAAACGTGAGTAGTCATTCATTATGGAGAAGGTTTCGTAATAATCAACGGAAAAAAATTTATGTACTTGTTCTTTAAGATGTTTGGCGGGACTTTCAATGGACGGCACCAAACTACCGGTTCATTGTAGAGTATAGAGAATTCATTAGTGGAGATTTTACTACTTAGTGTATGTGAAAATTACGTAACAAGTCATGGTAGACATGTTGTATTACAACACCAACATAAGCTGGCTTTGAAACAATATTTTGTTTTTATTTTTTCCCTAACAATATCGGCCTAACGGGACACTGGTATCGTATCGGAATAGTATTGCCGATACCTTAAAATATCGACGGTATCGGTAAATGCCGATACATATCGGGCCTAATTCAGTCAAATTACAAATACAGTAAACCCTCCATATGATGACATCGCACAGTGCCAGGTAATTGTGTCGTTAGATTGCAGATGTCGTTAGTCCCGAGGTAACTAAATTTGCCCCCCCCCCCCCCCCAAAAGCATTGACGCGATACTAATAAAAATGCGTACTAAAGAACACACATTAAAATTTTATTTTTTATTTTTTATAAACTCATCGCCTATTATGAACACGAATTTAGAGCCACTCAAAAGGGCAAAAAACTGCCTTTTCAAGGTGCTGTAACGTATAAAATAACGACAGTTACTCGCCGCTAAAAGTTGTAGGCCTATTGGAACAATCATGAAACTATGCACAACGGACCAGTTTAATGCTCTTTACTGCGAATAGAGGCGAAGTTGCTCTCGGCGCGCTGGCTGCAGTCGCTCTTATTGCTCCACTGTCTAGCGAGCATAAAAGAACAATCTTATCAGCCCACATGCCGCACACGGCGCCGGGACTGTTGTATTTGTGTCATAGGCCGTTTTTATGCCACAGCTATTTCATAGCCCCGTGAAGAGTGACCAATACAGCGGAAGTTGTCAAGGTCAAGCCGAGCTCAATTCTCCAGCTAGACAAAAAAGAAGAAATAACATTGGATTTTTTCTTTTACTGAGTGCAATGTTGGTCCTTTATTTTGCCATGCTGTAATAAGGGCGAAAAAAAAGTGTCGCCTCTTCAACCCGCAACCCCCTGGGCTACCACAAGACATGGAAACATGGGAGAGAGTCGCCAAGTGGGAGAGGAACAACAAACACGTGGCTCTGCTTTGTGGCAAGACAGGATGCTAGTTGCACGTGACTACCAGACAGTCGGCTGTTCATGCGCGCGTACGCAAGCATAATCTGGCTTGTTCGTTGGAAAAAAAGGGGGGGGGGGGGTGAATGGTTATTGACTGGCGTAGACAGTCAAGAGGGATGTTATCTATGTTTAGTGGCGTGTTTCTTA
This sequence comes from Medauroidea extradentata, assembly GCA_003012365.1. Classification (NCBI taxonomy): domain Eukaryota; kingdom Metazoa; phylum Arthropoda; class Insecta; order Phasmatodea; family Phasmatidae; genus Medauroidea; species Medauroidea extradentata. Next base: position 13,075 of record PNEQ01049565.1, read on the forward strand.
CAGTACAGCACTCACAAACTAAATTTAAACACTGACGATTTTCCTTACATTTTCAATTTTTTGACACAAATTTTTCACTGTTCCTCAACAAAAGTCGTAAATTACCATTGCTATGCCACGCAACGTGGCTGAGATAAGGACACGTGAAGGAGTGTGAGAGGGGAGGTCAGGCAGGGGGGAGGACGGAGAAGTGAGGGGGAGCATTAGGAGAAGGCAGCGTTAGTCATCACGTCTCACATACCTATGTCGGTGTTGCGCGGGCAGCTTACGCACCCGGCGCGCGTTTTATTATATTCCAGCTGAAGTTTCTAACATTTTTAAACAGTTTTTTTTTGTTTCACAGCTGCATATTACTAATTTATGATAACTGCATTATGTTATTGTTTAGTGAACACATGATTATTTTTAAATAAAGTTTTACTGCGATCTATTTCACTTTGCTTAGCTTTGATAAATTTTTAGAACATTAATTTTTCCACGGTTCCTGGAAATTATGTCGTTAGATCACCGATGTCGTTAGATCGGGGGTTTACTGTAACAACTTCATTGGAATTGCAACAATATTTGTACTTAATCCTTGCTGTCACATACGTAAATAGTTAGTATTTAATTGTAATCAAGTTTTTGAATAAAATACAATAAAATTTCAACTACAGTACATAGGAAAAAATTCCTTGAGAGTATGTAAGAAGAAAATATGACATAGGTTGGTACATGAGTAAACACAATACGTACGTACATGCTGAAAACTACTGTACTAACAACTAAGCAGACAGTTTAAAGACTCACGAGCAATTGCAGGGTCCAGTGGATTTCTTCTGAACTTGTCCTTCAAGGAGTTACTGAATCTGTAGAGCCAAAACCCAACCAAGAATACGACTGACAGCACAATTAGGGTGTAGTACGATAGTTCAGGCCTGTAATAATCAATCAAGAACAACCAGAAACTTTATGTTACAGACACATTTATACAGTAACAAAATAGAATACGGTAGTAACAGTCATTCCACCTCCATTCAGGGATGGTACTGTATGTCCCCAACCATGGTTTTTTTCGTAAGTAAAAACTTACCAGAATTATAAAACCGAGAAATACTGGCAACAATCATAAGAATTAACACAAATGATGTGTGTGTGTGTGTATGTCCACCCACACCCACCCCTCCCTTAACACACACACAGTAAAACCCTCTTTAAGTTCCCATAACCTGCCAACCACAAGGATTCACAAATACGTAGTACAATTTTCAAAATGAGTGAAATTGTGCGTAAACGAGATGCGGCATTTCACGTATTGTGCCTATGTAAATGCCCTCAAACTAAAACACTTCGGCTATTTTTTTTAAATACAACACCACACTGTTAACATGTCAATATGTTGTATGAAAATTAAATTTAGAACATCCTGAATAAGTAACAAAATTAGCTAAAATTTTGACTACAGTTCATATGTTATGTTCTTGGCTACAGTTAAATAGCCACCCCGGGACTATTATAAAAAAACTAACTTAACAGGGAAATTACTGAACGTATTTTACAGTAGGCTTACTTTGTGATACCATCATAAATACTGATCATAATTTTTATATTCATACAAATCTGAACAAACCTAGTATAGGTTGTTTTGGTTTCTTCAAGTTTACTAACTTTACCAATTTAAATACACCAATAGATAGGTCCCTACTTTAAGATTTCTGGTAACACAGCCTTTAAATTCTCTTTCACAGTAGCCATAAATGCACAAAAAATACTTACAGAGTGTAACTTAGCCAATTAAATCACACATGGCACATCTAACCACAACTCTCCGACACTGCAAATACTGTTGATTTGACAAATAAATCATACATCGTTGAACGTGCAGATGTGAGAGTATTTAATATCTTATACAATATTAATAACACATACTTTTAATTTTTGAACAGTTTTCAACATCAGCATGGTTTGGCAACTGTATCACAACACATCACTGTAAAAACTGCAAAGCTGTATTTCCCAGATATGAAATTGCAATATTCCTACGACTATAAAGTATGTGATTTCGATACACGTTCCAGCACTAAAATACGCCACCACAATAACAAAATGAAGTTTGGCAAAAACCACGTTTACAAACACTACGCGCTACGACGTGCACTTCCATATTTGCTAGAAAAATAAGAATTAAACGATACTATCTTTCAGTTCACAATATTTGATGTGTGTTCTTGAGCCATTACTACACGGAAACGGCAAACACGAGTCACGGCGGCCATTTAGCCAGGAAGACAACTATAATCTATCGGGTGTGTTCGGCAAAGTTCAGGTTACGTTCCTACGATGTGTGAATAATACGGTACTATATAGTGAATAATGGCTATAAATGAAGCACGCTAGTTCCCAAAACTACAGTATTCTTTTATATACAACACTGTTAGATCTATGGTATGTACCACATGATCGGTACCGAAATTATGGGATTTCAGTACCAGATTTTTAAATATGAATTAACCAAACGGGGAAAATATTGGAAATCTTGAAAATAGTACAAGTCGGCAGCTATGAGTTCCCACTTAAGAAGTTTCCCCCTTAATAAGTATGATTTGTTTTTACAATGTCTATACATACAATAGTAATTTGACACTTTTAAGAAGTTTTCCCAACTAAGAAGTTTAAATTTTTCAGTCCATTCAGAAACTTCTTAACAGGGATTTACTGTATATATAAAACACGCATGCATGTGCGAACACACACAAACACTCACACAAACATCCTACCTCCTACACAGTGTTCGTACAATTACTGACTGGTACAGTAGAATAATGGTTTTACAAGCACTGGATTTTATGAAGAAGCAATTTTACGAGGCCATCTTCAGGAACCATCAAACAATCTTAAATACAAATTTAAAAAATTTGGTAAAATTAATGGGGGAAAAAATGCAACTAAGACAGATTACAAATACCTTTCTGTATCAATAATGATGGAATACACCTATGAGGTTTGTGGGGTTACTTCTTGTAACAACCACGTTGTGACGTGAATAACAAAAAATAAAAACAAAAATCAGTCCTAAATTGTGTCACTGAGTAAAGGTCTTGTACACCACCCATAGTTAAATCCTTCTGTCTGGTGACAGTAATGCAAGCACAGCAATAAGTCCACCAATAACTAAGCAAGATACACACCCTCCGCGTCTTCACCCTTTCATCCACTAGTCCCATGACTGCGTCGCCTCGCCTTTTAGTAAGCTATAGTGTTCCGACATGCACACTTTCAGGAGAGTAATTACAGTAGAAACTCTATGGATCGTATTTCAAGGGACAAGAAGAAAAAATGATGCATGCGGATCAACTATGCATGTGGAGTTTCCCCTACAATAAGAGCCCCAATTTAACGAACTCTGGAATAACGAAAACAGCGATTTAACGAAAATTTTTTTTACGAACCTTCAAAAAAAAAAGTATTAAATAACTAAGTGACTTTGATAAAAATGGAATATTAACTGTAATTTAAGTCAAACAATACTAGCACCAACCACCGTATATACTTAGGGTATTTCTCCTTGGAAAAGCTTAAACCAACCGCCGAGAAAAAAAAATCATTAAAATTCGTTGAAAACATTGGCTGTGGGAGTGATTTTGAGATACGCATGCGCTGGCGCAGCCAAATGAGCACCGCTGTGTTGCATGACAAGCGCACGCCTAGATCCTCGTCCCAGCGGCTGGCGAGTGAACTAGCATCTAGCAGAGCTGCCAACTATTTACCAAAGCTTTCAGTAGTAATTTTGCGAAAAAACCGTATTTTTCAGTATTTTTCCGTAGTGAACATATTATCTTAAGCCCATGCTACACTGACAATAAAGTAGCAGTATAGTAATAACCGTAAATGCACCGTAAGAAATTCACAGGTTTCCATCCCTCTTACGACGGCTAAGCAGCGGTACTGTGTGTTATAGCATGGGTCACTAAAAATGTGTGTTCAAATTTTACAGTTATTTCTTACGGCGATTCTGGCACGGCCTTTAAATGTGTGGGTCTATACACAATCACTTTACCTGTTCGTCGGTAATGTCGGCATTTGTTGTTGGATCTACAGCATCACTTAATTATAATATATTTTATCCCCGAAATTTCTAACTTCGAAAATACTTAACATGTTTTTATCGTAACTATGTATTGACGGCGGCATCTTTGCCATCGTGTTTACACTGAAGTCACAATTGCACGATTCGCAAAACACGTGTTGTTGAGATACGCTTGAAACACTTAAACCTATCCACAACTGTGAATATTCTGAACTATATTTCTCAAAACTCTTCGGTTTCAAACTCATACTCGAATTTAAACAGTCAAATCAAAATTCTTTCGTTATACTACGACAACATGGATAAGTTTCCAATATGGCCGATCAGGGAAGAAGTAACCACGCACGACTCGATTCGACTGCATGAGTCAACATCAACAACTAATCGATAAGTCTGTAACGAGTACAGTATATTGTATTTTCTATTTAATTTAGTCTACAACATTTTGGAGGTAATACTTTAATATCTTTGTTCAGCTATTATTATTGTTTTAAATTGCAGTGAATTACCTATGTTTATTACGGACTGATAATTACCGTTTATTTAGTTTATTAACTGCCCGTGAGAATATTTATTAACCAATTTTGTATCAGGTTAGTATGCAGACCATCCATTTGTTTTGTTTATTTTTAATATTTGTTTTAAATTTAATGTAACTATAAATTTTGTTTTATGTTATTCGGAGTTTATTACGTATGTCAGGAAGTTTAGTAATGTACTTTTTCTTTTGTATGTAAGTTATTTTCTCGTTCGCGATTTTGCTTTGTCTATGGGCGCTACGAGGAAGAAAGGAGATTGGTGGCAACTTCAAACAAGGACGGACGCGGAATAATTACGCCTTGCTAAAATCTGCGTAAATTGGCGTCATCGTATGGCTAGGCAAATTAATGGGCCACCAGTTTGAAGTACGTAAATAGGACAGCCGAGTTATGGAGAAGAAATTCGTGCTGTAGGCATCTAAACATTACATTTTGAGTGAGCAAGATAGGAATCCAGGAACTAAAGATGGCCAAGGAAGCCATTGCACTGCAGATAAGTAAACGCTACTTACGGTAATGACGCCATTCAAGTTTTATTTCCTTTGTACTTCATGTTGCAAAGCTTAGAACTTTCAGTATTGAGGTGTAGCCTAAATTGAATTAATTTTGAAGAAAACAAGTTCGGACATTAATATATTTTTATGAACTAAATTAATGCCTAAATCCAGAGGTCCTGAGATGTTTAATCTGACTAGCTACCGGCACATTGATGTTTTACAAATATTAATTTGGATTTGAGTTAATTACCTAAGAGAGAGATACTTTTAAGACTGTATAATTTCAGAATTTACAATAGTGCAAGACAATACTTTCACATATTTCGTTCTAGTATTTTAACATCACAGTTCAAGATGCTATCTAAATTAGCTAAACTTTCATTTTCATTTTGCTGCAAACAATATTAATTTTTAAAGTCAAATAAATTTCTAAATATTTTATATAAATATTGTAAGGATGTGTGCATAAATACAGAACTATGATTTTACCATTCAGTTCGGTGCCCTGAATAAACTTTTCTCTTTTCTACATCTCAGTCAGTACAGATATGGTTTATGTTAATTTTGTTTCAATTAAATAGAAAATGGCAGTTATGTATTGTATTGAGTTTTATTAGTATTAATTAAGAGTGAAAATATGTCTCTACACATTTATCTCTCTAGGTATGTTTCGCTCATGTTCACACTTACTCACATACTTGGCTACATCTATGATTTGTTTCCATAAAACCATAATTAATCCAGTACCCTTGTCCCACTGGAAGTCGGATGACAGCGGCCTCACCCGACGTAAAATGAACAATCGATTGTATGAGATACATACGACATACGAAAACCTTCCGACGCATGCCGCGCAAAGTGTAAACACACTAGTTTGTAAATACGCTACCATCACCTAAATATGGTTTCGGCAAACTAAAAACGTGAGAAACAAAACAATGTTTGTATGCCGGAGTGTGGGGAAAGAAATAGTGTGTCATACGATCCACACAGCTACGAACTGAAATATATGCATACACAATGGAACATGCTTGTTCATTTACAGTAGGGCGGAAGCTAATAAATCCGTGGTTTATCAACAGAGTCCGTACTTCCCTAGTAAACCATCGGAATTCGTATAAACTACGGATAATCCGTAGTAGTTGCCACCTCTGCATCTAGGTACCCAGTCTCCACAGCGTGACAGTAGATAGCGCAGGAAGCACGAACAAATTCACAGATAGTGTTTCGCATCTCCATTAGAATGCGCTGTAGTGCAGCGTGCTCTTATGATTAATTCTATTACCAATAGAATGAAGTGGTGTGCAGCGTGATTATGTATTTACACTCGCATCCTGTGATGAAAGTACAGTTTATAAAAAAAAAAGTAATATTATTTATGCAGACTTTTTACAACGAATTTATTACCATAAACGTTAATAATTTGTTTCTCCGACGCTAAAAAATGCTCGAATCCAAAGCATTTCTAGTGAGCAGACCAACGAGTTTGTTTCACTAGCACAGCTGCATACGATCTACAACGGCCGCCGATGCGAGTATTTAATTATTATTTTACCGTCGTCTCGCAAACTTTTAATTCAGTTTTCATTAAATATTTTTTGTTTTATAATTTTTCATAGGAATTTCCTTAATTTTGCTGTTGGAGCAGGCGGGAGAGAGACGGAAATATTGACGACTCGCGATGCTAGTCATCACTTCTCACATGTTGATGGCGTGCAAGCGTGGCCTAACTCACCATGCGCACACTCGACGAGCGTTGCACTAAGTTTTTTCGCCTGTTTTTTTTTTTTTTCACGGCTGTGGCTTACCTGTTGACTGTAAATGCATTTTGTTATTGTTTTAAGACAATATACTTTTATAAAATTACCTTAAATTCCGATGAAACATGCCCCAGGATTTAACCATTTTTTGTTGAGCGTGGGAGAGGGG
>PNEQ01049566.1:0-10771 GCA_003012365.1 Medauroidea extradentata
GGTTGCCTAAGCTGAGTTTTCATTGCGCTCCCCTACGAAGACGGTACATTTCCGCCTACGGGTTTATAGTTAAAAAGTGCTTGTTTTGGCTCGTACTACCTGCCCTCAAGCGATGTATCATGAATTAATATACACCCTGTATATATATATATATATATATATATATATATATATATATATATATATATATATATATATAACTAACACAATTCAATTTCTAGAGAAAAACTGTGCATTAGCAAATATCGTACAAGGACAATAAAGTACAGCCTTTTAGCATTGTTGGAGTGGGAGACGTTTTATCAACGATGTGAACTGGAAACACTAGCAAAATTTGCATTCTTAATCTCTTTTTTCTATGGTGTTTATACATTTACGACTAAATTCTTCTTAAGTATTAGAATGTGTTTATAAGTATTTTAAATTTTATCTTATCAAAATAATAACAAAAAGAGCATAATTATTTTCTAAAATCATGATTACATTTCAATTTATAAATAACAAAATATAAAACTAAAACTACCCATAGAGCAATGTGCTACTGTAGAAGGAACAGCGCTCACATCGGCGTGAACTGGAATTAAATATCATGTCTCCTGTTTTTCTTCTGACTTTCCCATATTGTCCTTGTACAATATTTGGTATTAGTACAAAATCAGTTTAGCTTTGTTAAGGGCAAATCGACAGAACAAGCACCATATATAGCTTTATTGACAAAATAGTAAGTGCTCTTGACATTAAGAAACAAACTGTAGGGATACCTATCTAAGGCATTTGACTGCGTAGACCACAACAAACTTATAAATAAATTAGAAAATTGTGGGGTAAGGGGCAAGCCACTACAAATGTTTAAATCTTATCTGCAAAATCGTAACCAAAAAACAATAATATGTTACTGCAACAATCAGGGAAAAAGTCTAAACTTCATCTCACAAGCAAACCCAATCACAGTAGGAGTTCCTCAAGGCTCAATACTGGGCCCACTATTATTTATATTATTTATAAACGATCTCCCAAAATCTGTAAAACAGGGTGAAGTGGTAATGTTTGCAGACGATACTAATGTCATGATAACTGACCCAAATAAAACAAACCCAGTAAACAACATTAACGAAACACTAGAAAGATAGACTGCTGGTTCAACAAAAATAAATGAATACTAAATATAGAAAAATCTTACATAATGGAATCTATTTTATCAGGAGCAAAATGCAAGATAAATGAAAACGATGTAACACATATTGGCAACAAAAAAAAATAGTAAAAGTGGAAAGGATAACATGTCTAGGCCTACAGAGATCAAAATTTATCCTGGCAGTAACTTCAAGTATTCTAGTAACACATTTTGAAGAAAATCTAGGTACTGTACTCTATTAAGACGATTATCTAAAACTACTGGACCGATGAGTTGGTCATCAATAATACCGCACCACACGTTAATTGAGAAACGTCATTTAAAATTCCTTTTTACAGTAAGGGTGTACCCATACGTGAGAGTTACGTGTGTTGTTGATTCCGTTGCGGGCAAATGTTGACTCATCAATGAACAGAATACGTGGAATTAATCGATCATTGGCAATGATCCACTGACAGAATCCTTGCTGGTGGACATCATCTCATTCATGCAGGTGTTGTACTCTCTGCCGATGATATGGATACAGACCTTGCTCGTGTACTGTGTGTATCACTTTTGTTTGTGAAAAATGAAGTTGAGCACCAATTCGTCTCGAGCTGGTTGTTGGGCTGTGTTCTAGTACCTGAAGAATGTTCTCAACTTCATTAAGGGCTTGTTGTACAGAACGTTCGAACACAACATTTACGCTGGGAAGCGTACCACTGTCACGCAATCCTGCAAACACCTTGCTATCTGGAACTCTGCAGTTAGGAAATCGTCGTTCGTACTCACGAACAGCGGCTCTGGAATTTCCATCGGAGAAACCGTAGACAAACATAATGTCAGCAAATCTGCATGTGTGAAGACATGTGGCATTTTTTACTACACTGAACTGTATTCACAGTATACATAACAACACTGTAGTTCCCAATACTAGGGCAAGCACTGTAGGACTGAGACTGAGGTAAACAACTGCACCATGCTTAGAGTGCCACAGTGTGGAAATGTACAAAATTATACACAGCATAAGATAACAGTAGCGTGATTTACCGTCACCTGCACTTATCCCGTTCCTTGTTGTTTTCATTCCGTTTCTCTGAAACGGTTAATAAAAGGGCAAATGTTTATTAGAAACATTTTGCTCAGAATCACCAGTATTATCACCCCTCAAAGCATGTACCTTTCCTCCCGACTTACCCTGTATAAGTGCTGCGAAACCTGTTGTGGAGTGAATTGTGTAACACTTTTTACAAACTGTTGTTCTCTGAGAAATTGTGATAAATGTAACTGCAGATCTTTATTGTATTTCTGACTGACTCAGTAGCATAGATTTAAGTTCTTTTTTGACCTGATGTAGTTAAGTTACAAATAAATGCAAATGTTGAGGCAATATCTTTTTAGGAAACAGCTCTCTTCTCCAGTTCCATGCAGAGCTTATCAATATATATATATATGATGGTTTATCGCGGGAAAACTTGACTGTTTGCAGGGTTTCAACCCACGTTAAGCTTATGAGAAGATTACTGGCTTTCGCTTGTACACAGAACTGTTACCCTAATTGAGTAAACCAATCAGAACCCAGCTATTGTAATATTTTATGCCTATAATTAGAGGTACGTAAATTTCGCAGATACATTCCAGGTCAGGTTGAACGCCAATTATGTATACTTTATTGTCATACCTGTGACTTGCAGGCGGATGTTACGAAACGCGTTTGACTACTGCAAGCCAGTAGTAAATAAGGAAATAATGCGAAATGCTATCGTTTGCTACCTGCTCGTACGGTTATAAGCCAATAGATAATCGATTGTGGCCAGTGAGTGTATAGGACTGACAAGTCTAGGCAGCCGCCAGATGAATCCGCGAAATTGACGTACCTCTACCTATAATTGATCTGCAGACAGCTACGTTCTGTCAGACGTATATCACCCAATATCATACATGTCCCTAGTAAACTATAGTATTTCAAGTATAAGTTGGCACACAAATTTTTGCGATATAACACCATCTCTACTTATCAATAATGCACAGAAATGTGTAAATCCTCACGAGAGTTACACCAGTAGAATGTTCGTCTTTTCTATCCAATTGTTATAATTTTGCTTTAACTTCAATTGTTGTTACTTCGAAAATCCGAAACGAAAACTTTCAAGGAATTCATCAGCTAATGACCACTTATGACATCGAGACCAAACTTCTGTAAATGCTTGCATACTGCACTAAATCTTTCCATAATGTTGTACCACAATTCGGCCATAAATGCATTTTCTTCGTAAGGGAGTTGGCTTCCGTCCTTGTGGCTTGAGTTTCATTTTCGTCACTAAACATTTCACTAAATGCACAAAAATTTTAATCATAATGATTGATAAGAGTTCTCACCTCATCTTCTCTGCACGACCATCTAGTTTCCGATAAACCCTTGACAGTAATGTTTGACTTTCCACTATTTTCTGTAGGCTTATTCTTAAAATCAACTCATTCAATCTGTGCGTGACACGATCCACAACACGGCGTGGTTTTAAACTTTAGTTTCTAATACAGTTCTTAGAAAACTAAATGAATACTTCGTATTGTTGTGCCACACATGCCCCTATTGACCCCCCCCCCCCCTTTCTCCAATAGACGTGAACCCTGTGATAATACTAAGAAGCCCAAAGTGGAAGTTTTAATTATTGGCCAAACTGCAAGTCACTACATGGTACAGTTAGGCCATGGTCACACTAAAGGTTAAACCTGTTCAGTTAAATGAACTTTCTAACCTCAACGAACTTGCAACCTGAAATGTACCATATTAAATTATTATTACATCTGCACTCAACTTTCGTGACTTTTTAATTATCATATCGCATCTAAATGAAGTGCTGCTGTGTGTGTAAAGCTGATATAATTATTTTACACCTAAAAGTTAATTTAACTAGTGCAAAATGTCGGACCAAAAAGCAGCCATATTTGTTACAAAGATCGTTACTCCAAGCAGTCAATAGGAGAGAAGCAGCAAAGATATGTCGTATTATGAAACCAGTTTACTTTGAAGATAAGAGACTGCGATGTGAACTAGTTCGTAGCTCGTGTGTAACTGCTCCATAAAACTGAACGTGTTTTAGTAAAGTAGTTCTGTATGCACTGTGACCGCGACTTTATTGAAGACACTGAGAGAGCGAACAATGGCATGCAGTGTAGTTTACAGTCAGAAAGTAACGCGAAATTTGTAGGTCTGTATATAATGCTCTCAAAAGCTAAAGTTTAATACTGAAATAACATATATTAATTAGTAATTAAATGGCGTTGGAAGGGCCTTAAAAGTTGCGCCAGGTCACAGAGGATTCTATTTATAATCTTAGAAAGAACTGTGCAATGGGAGTGCATGACTGGATTTGTTTGTATGGACATACTCTATTGCGAAATAAATGACTGTCACAAGAAAATTAAAGTCGTCATCAGTCGCACTTTTTTCTATGGTCGCACTCGTGTTCTTGAACCCTGTGTGTCTACCTGATGACGGGAGCAGATTCCAGTTCCCGAAACGTTGTTCATACTGACTGTTTTGGAAAACTACTGTGTTTTATTTCGTCTCATCGTTTGTGTTGTTTGTTGTTTTTTTCTGTTTGTGTCCGACATCTTTGTGTTTTGCTTAGTCTCATCGTTGTGTCGTTTGTGGTAATTCTGTTTGTGTTGTTGTTTCGTCTCATCGTTGTGTCGCATGTCAACTTAGGTTTTTATATTTTTGTTATTTCTTTAATTTTCTGTTTTGTTCCTTGTTTTATCTGACCAGATTCCAGTTTTGGAATTTCATGTTGTGTATGTATCCTGATGACTAAAGCATACTCTGCTTATTTATGTTTTCTTGTCTTATTTTTAGTTTTAGTTTTCTTGTGACAGTCATTTATTTCGCAATGGAGTATGTCCATTCAAACAAATCCAGATTCTATTTATGTTTTCTTTCAGTTTTATTACCAGCATGAATTGGTACAATGTGCATCTAGTAAACACAGATCTTCTTGTGACGCAATTGTACGTGGTTTGATTTCCAGCTCATTATCCCCGAATTATCGCATGTGGGAATCATCCGTTTCCCCCGCCCATTCATTCCGGCGCTGCTCCATACTCACCTCATGTCACCCCTCGGCAGCGCTAAAGACTTCGATGTTAAACGCTGACCAAAATCTCTTCACACACTCACACTCAAAAGAATCCGCGGAATATTTCCCATCGGTTGAATACTTCACTTTCGATTTCACTAAACTATATCCATTATGCTGACGTAATACATATATGTAGGCCTAAATTTGTGTTGTTTTTTTTTTTTTTTTACAGTATTTCGGTTATACCCTGATAAGATTGGCAAGAAAAACGGTAATCTCAAAAGTTTAAGAACTCACGTAAAACTGAATTTACAGAGATGTAAATCTGTACTGAATTCAAACTCTTGTCCATTTCGAACAATCCAAGTTCGCCCTTGGTCGTTTTTAACGCGTAGGGAATGTAACGGATATAACCTTTGCATTCCCCCCCCCCCCTCGAGTCAAGTGTAAATAGAGAAGCCGCTGATTACAGTTTGGCCAATTTCAATTTATAACATATGTCGAATGTTCACGTAAACTTCGCTAACTTCCTCCTAAATGTTTTAAAACATGACAAAAATAAAACAGAAACGCATTATTTACTTACAATTAAATCAAATAAGTAGTTTTATCAGAATAATGTTGATGCATGTTTTATTTTCATTTAATCTTATAACACATTTTCAACATTTTTTAATGTAACTTTGATATGTAAAACGCAATTGTCTGAAAGTTATATAATACGTCAGAAAAAAACCCGATGACCGCTAAAACTTACACTCCTCTGTTATTATTTTTTAAATTCCGCCAAATATAACAGACAAGGCTGGCGCAGTAGCAGAGTACTGCGTGCACGGACTGTACAGCCGACAGAGGCAAGTATTGTCAGACGGGAGTGTACACCAGCGAGTGCTGACTGGTGCTGAGCTGAGCAAGGAGACACGTTGCGTTTCAGGTCAGTAGGTTGGCAAGAGTTGCAACAGACACGCGCCGCCACTGAGCGTTGCCTACCTCGAGGCCCTGGCGAGAACAACGATATTGTTTTCTGTAAGGCCAATATTTCATGTATACGCACATGTCCGTTAATAACTGTTCTGGGAACATAGTTTCTTTCTAGACAATGTAAAAAAAGCTATCATCAATAGACGCCACTTTTTTCTTAGTCCTGCCGTATGCCATTAGTGAAAAAAACTAGTGAAAATGTTTAAAAATGGTTTTTGTAGGATATTGGCGCTCAGTGTCTAGAAGACAAAGAAGAAGAATACATCCTGGCGTCTATAGTTCAATCCTTCGACTTGTGACACATACAATAATAACATAATATTACAGACTCCGATCGGCTGTAATAAAAAAAAAACGGGAATGAATTAGGAAATTATTTTAATGTCAAAATAAACGTGTATCTTTACACTATTTTTCCTTATAATTATTGTGCAGAGTGAGGCACATTTGTCGTACCGATGCACCAACTTTCCTATACCCTCTGTAAAGAATAATGCCTCCTGCCTATTCAGTCTTGTCCCCTGAAACCTCTTGTTGTGATTACAGTATGCTCATTAATCGATACTCGTAATCGTACGCGAATCGACACGTAGTTTTCACCCCCTCCCACCAACAATGTGGAGCGGCCAAACTCACGCCTTAGTATCGGCAAGCTGGTGCATCGGTACGACAAATGTGCCTCAATCTGCACGATAATTATATGGAAAAATAGTGTAAAGATGTACGTTTCTTTTGACGTTAAAATAATTTCCTAATTAATTCCCGTTTTTTATTACAGCCGATCGGAGGTTGAAAAAAAATAACCCTCGTATAATTGCGTGTTATTATTTTACAACGAACAGCGATCGGGCGCAGGCTGTAAGGCCTACTCTTATTGGCTCATCACTTGCCTCATAGCCTCTATGTGCAAGGTGGTCAACCGGCGTCCGACTAGAATTTAGAGTCAACCACCTGTCGAACCTACATAATATGCCACCCCTGCATTCTTGGTGCGGCACAAATACGTGCTCATATTTTCATAAACAGTATTCCACATTTTATTCTTATAGCAATATTTTTTAATCCCAATGCAGTAAATATATTTCACCTGAAAATTTAACATGTGATTCACTTCCCTAGTTACCTCCAAAAGCGCAGTTGAAATGAAAAATATTATTTTATATGAACATGAAATACGTTGGATGAAACACTGAAAAAAGAGTATAGTTGCAGGTACCACACTTGTGTTAAAATAGGGACAACAAAACAGTTTGGTTGTCGGTACTACTCTGGACAGTTCCTTCAACAATGTGTTTTGTAGACGTTACCATCTGGTTGGTAAAAGCAGCAAGGCTCTTTGTTTCTTCTACAAAACAGATTGTTGAAGGAGCTGTCCAGAGTCGTACCGACAACCAAACTGTATTGTTGTCTCTATTTTAACACAAGTTGGTACCTGCAACTGTAATCTTTTTCAGTGACGTCATAACATACGGTTGCGTATAGTTAGCTGATTTGTTCTTATATAGGCCGTTCACGATAAAGTGAGCACTGCATAAAATTTTCTTTCGACCATTTTTCAGCCATCTTTACTATTTGTAATATGAAAACTTCCATGTAACTAAAAACCAGTGTAAACATTTCAAACCTGTCTCAAATTTAACAATTGTTGGTCCAATGAAACATATTTTTAATTAATTAAAAGTTCTTCTGAGTGTCCAGTTTATACTGAACAGCCTATACAAGGATACCCATTTTCATGCTAAATTTTATTAGATGGGACTCAGTACCTGACAAACCCACATGTACGCCACTACTGATTATACTGGTTCATATCGGTGCTACGCATATTGCCATAGGGTCTTTTAAGCTGTTTTACAATAAATACCCTGAAAACTATCAACCAATAAGAAGTAGTCAACTTTAATTATAAAAACAACCGTCGAAAACATTATATCACAATTTTGTTTCCAACTATTTATTTCTGTTGCATTATTATCCTCGTCTCGGCGGCGCTGAAAATTATTTCCGTTCAAAATTGATGTCATGAAAGATGACTTATTAAAGAAAGCTCCTAGTAACTATCACTTAGTAAATATGTTGCGTTAACTCCGGTTTTCGGAAGAATTAAATTAATCTTAATAACCATGTGTGTATATTTTTGAGTTGGAGGAGGGGGTGCGTTCATGAACTTGTATACGACGTAAAGAAAGTTAAATCTAGGCCTTTGAAAACGCCCGACCTGCAAGAGTTTCTGTTCGGTACATGTTTACATCATTGTAACTTTAGTTTTGCATGAGTTACGAAGCTTTTGAGATCTCCGATTATCTTGCCAGGCTTACGAGGTGAATATAGAATTACTGTAAAAAGATACACATATTTACATTAGTGTTGAATCTAATTAAATTCCTTAGTAAGTTATTTCGAGGTTTCAGTACTTACGGAGTCTGCAAAACTAACGTGCGGACACTGTTTTTAAACAAGGATCAGCATTAATATAAATCATTTCTCATCTGATCGATTTTTATTATATGTCTTTTAAAATAAGTGTCCTATATAATATTTCTGAGGAAATTTTGAACATTTTAAATTATAAATAATCGCTTGGTACAAAGACATTTTTGAATGTCGTTCACTTGTACTGGTATCTTAAATTTGTAGAATCGAGTGGTGGTAATGTCATCCACGTTCATTTTACTAGAAAAAAAAAAAAAAGGGATTCCGTTTGTTATTATCTCAAAGCACTGTATTATAAGATCGACCGATATAGAATATTTTTGAAGATGTTAAAATTAGCATAAAATATAGTTTTAGTGCTATACAAGTGTTCAAAAACAAACGCATATAAAACACACCACGCGAATCCTAGACTGAGTTTGAGACAAAACTGTGAAATAGTACATGTTTAGCGAGATGGTAGGAAAACTGACAAAGGAAAAAAAAAACATTGGATAGAATAATGTGGCGAGAGGGAAGGAGAGAGAGAGAGAGTGAGATTTGTGACGCAGTTTGGACGAATAACAACAGAAATAAATTGCTTCATCTTTCCTATAGTTCATTCGCCGAGCTGTGAGAGTTGTGGTTTGTAAACAAGAGCGCGTGATACTAGTATAAGCGGTAAGGGGTGTACAAGCTACTAACCAGCGCGCGCTGCTGCAGTGTGAAGAGAGTTAAATTGGTGACTGGTCAAGCGAGTGTTCGTATTGTTTTCTGAGAGTGTTTTAATCAGACAGAAACGTCAGCTGTAAATGTGTTTCACTGTTACAGTCGAACGTAAGTAAACACATGTACGCCCAACTAGGACTGTAACGTACCGTTTATTCACCTATCGATCGTAGATCGAGATACATACACTGCATGTTTGGTACAGCAATTATATAGGCCTATACAACACATGCAACATGAATGACATCTATTACATCTAAACTTCGCATAACGTCTATTAAATGGTTATTGTGTATATATCTTATGTGACGGTTTTGTTAAAAGTGTGATGTAAATATAGTTAATGTGGAATAAATGTATTTAAAAAAACTATTTTACCGGTTCCGTTACACTGTGAGTTACACAATACCGATGGTTTGATAGTAACGATGGCTTTGATAATGTTAATGAATGTCTACTATATAATTACACCAATCAGTATCGTAGATAATATCGAGAATCGTTATGCACCAAACATCGAAAATGCCAATGTCCAGAATTATCAGTATATCTAAATATATAACAGCCCTACTGTCAACGATTTTTTACTTGCTCTGCCCCTTATCACTCAACGAGGATATTATTCTCTGTGTGTTTCATCAGGTGACGTACGTTTGTCATTTCACAAGTTATTGTTAACTTAACGTTCATGAATAGTTACAATATGTGTGTCAATATCAGTGTCGATTATTTTAGATTTCTTCCATAGCACATTGGTATGACATTGTCGTCGACCTGAGAAATAGGATTTTATGCTCGGATTTCTGCATTGTGTATCGTGCTGGACGATGTCGCTGTCCAAAGAGATTTCTCGGGGTTCTTCAAAACTATCTCATCCACATTCATAGGTTCCCACGACTTTATGTGTTCATACTTGCCTAAATACCACCAATTCGTGCATGGCCTTCTACGCTCAATACCTGTCTGCCACTACACGGGGCGAGCATTCCGGACACCCCTGATTACAAGCTGTAATCACGTGAACATTGCGTGTTTTCATGACAGACCTTACCTTCGATCACGGGCCTTTGCTTCGCGCGCTCTCACTTGAACGCGAATAGACAATAGATGTATGTTATCATCATGAAAGCTAGACGAAAACACAAAATCGTTTCGTAATGAAATGAAACTCTGGAAATAGTAAAAAATTCTATACTGTAATTATCGGCCAAGAAAAATATGTTGAACACCTTCATAATACTGCAGTGGTTAGAAATAGGGCCATAATAAATGAACATGTTAACATGCATAGAAGTACAATTCACAGTAAGACATGTAATAAGTAATTACAGCTGAATTTACATTAGCAATGTGAATTGTATGAAAAGGGTTGTATAAAATAATTATCTGTAGTTACGCAAAATAATTCAAGTTAAAAAAAAATACAGTAATATTCCACGGCTAGATCAGTGCA
>PNEQ01049567.1:0-13058 GCA_003012365.1 Medauroidea extradentata
TTAAACTTGGGCAATTTTTCGTGAACAACATATACATATTCCTAGCATTTTTATAATTTTATCTCATTTTGACATTCTCACTTTTGGCAGTAAACCGACGATATATCATCTCACTAATCTCAGGTTTGGGGCACCAAATACGTTTCCGCGAAACCTTAACTCTCTGAAACTTTGTAATGTCAATAAAGTTAAAGTGAATTTTTTGACAATATATCATTGAGGGCACCGTCACCAATGGTTGTGCACAGGGTAAACAGATGTTTCTCATTCGATTAACCTCTTACCTTAGATGTCTGCAACTACCATAGAACGTCAAATTGGCAGTTTTATAAATAAGGCCCAGGCGAAGTTGCTGTTAGTGGCAGGGACAAACTTAAGACTGCTTTTCGCGTGGACAGCTATAGCTACTTATCCTGCTGCAGAATTAGTTCAACTAGCCGCTTGGACATTCTAACACTTGAGGACTGAAGTACCAATCTTGTGTACAAAGAGGTTTTTCAATTAAAGTAAATATTATCAGTTACGAATAATACTCGCGAGCAAAGCCGCGGGGGACTGCTAGTAAATTATAAAAGCTACTTAGTCTGCAGGACACGGAAATGTTTGGTTAATCAAAATTTAATTTTGTGGTAATTTTTGTATAGTTTATATTTATAACAAATTATTTACGTATTTAAGTTTAGTATCATTCAATTTGCATACGAAACTCACTTTACAAGTAATTTGGATTAATATTGTTAGAAAAAAATTCTTTAGAGTTAAAAATTTTGGTTTGGCCCTAAATAAAATTTCAAAGATCTTCGAAACGAATATCTTTGGATAATTTCAAGACATTCAATAACTTGCTCGCGGATGTAACGCCAACAAGGCGTTACATGGTGGAAGCGATAAGGACGACACAGCACGCGCACACGTCTCAACTTGACTTCTAAGCGCAAGCCACTGAATTGACGTTCATTCTTCTCTCCGATATCGCTAATATGATATGTTTAGTAGCGAATCTGTTATTTAAGACTTAATTTTAGACAAACGTTCACTATACACGCCTACCTTTTTTAAGATTCTGAAGAAAAAAACATGTATTTTTGCCATTTTAGGTCACAACGAGATAAACTTAAACGATAAATGGAGGACCTTAAATGGGTATACACACGTGTAACCATCTTTGAATGTCACTCTTAAATAGATATAACCCAACCACTTTCAGCAGTTTTTGAATAAACGTTTTTTGGCTGATGCTCTGCAAACTACTCTTCACCTGGGCGGATGGCAACCCTTAAGGTTATTCAGGTGGTTAAAAAACTGTTTTCTGTACGTTTGTACATTGCATATATTTTATAATTAAGTACTAGTGAAAAGAAAAGTGTAAAAAAGGAGCAATATATATTTTCTAAATAATTTAGTACCGTAGTAATGATAATTTAAACTTTTTTTTTTAGTAGTACAGTACCTCTTTTTAAATTGCTCTATGAGGCCATGTTAATCTGCATCTCGTATAAATTGCTAACGACACCAGTTCGTGATTTGGATGATTCTTGAACATTAATTTAAGGTTTGCCTTTATTATATTCTTTATTTTATGGTTAAATTCAAAGCAAAACACCAAACATTAAGGATAACTAATTTCCTGATTCCACAAAATATTCTTCGCGGAGTTGCTATGACTTGTAGAAATACTAAGACAGTTAATACCTATGAAATTTGCATTGCCAAATATTTAGTGTTATAACGTTTATAATAGTAATAAAGACCTGTACAAAATTTATTTTCTTGTTGCTTTTGTGATTTCCTCACATTTCGTTTGATGTCAATTCACAAACCCTTAAAAAAACCTTGAAATTCAGAACAATTTTTGACTCGTGAACAGCTTTGACACATTATGCTCTGGCATAAATGTACACATTTTTTCACTGCTTGCCTTTACTGTTTCCGGAAGCCACTACTGGCAAATGCCAGAGTTGATTCCTTTCCTATTTTAACGTTCTCCTAAGAACGCCTTGGGGCTCTCAATAATGAACATTTAAAATGTCAGTAGAGAAAAAACATTCTTTAAGAAAACGGGTGTTTGTAACAACGATTGGCGCCCTTACCTTAAGAAATTATAAAGGAAAACATTTGAGCTCGTAAGACGGCAATGCGAGAGTTTCAGTCAAAAAAATTACATGTGCAGAATAATGAGGTTTTAACATGCAGTAAGCGGACTGGTGTATGGATAATCGAAAATGGGAAACAATTTAACGACACCTAATTATTTTTAATATTACTGTACACCAGTGCGGCAAATTTACAAATAATTTTATAGTGTGTAGACCCAACAGGTTACATACTGGAACCGTCTGTAGTGAGTAAGAAGATTTTGGCCAACACTTAACATCGAGGTCTTCAGCGCTGGTGAGGGGCGACATAATGTGAACATGGAGCACAGCCGGAATGAAGATGTGGGGGAAACGGGAGATCACCGAGAAAACCTGCCGACCAGCACCATCGTCTGACACGATTCCCACATGCCGACCACGCCGGGAATTGAATCCGGATCATCTTGGTTGGAGGCGAGTACTAAATCGCGACCCTTGCCTGTAGTTCTTCGAGCGGGTGGTTTTCGAAGAAGTCCAGCGCTGAAGGTTCGGTCTAGATGAGCCTCAATAATGTCGCGAGCATGCCGCAACGCCCCTCACCGCTCGCCTAGATGATACCACCGCGTGCTTCCCCCGGGGTAGAGGACATTCCTGTTTCAGGGAGGAACGCAAGGAGGATCTGTCACAGTCACGCTCTCTGGACCGAGGCTCAGGAGGGAAGGGAACATCGGTAATTACGCGCGAAGCGGGCCGCGGAGATTCGCGCGACACGTTCCTCCGGTCTGAAGACCCCTGGGGGGAGCGACCGTCCTGAGGGGACGTCTTGTCCGTTAGCGCGGCCGAGAACGGCGCGTGTTTTGACGGACTCCTCCCTTCAACCTCTCTGATACCATCGGCCGGCCGTCAAACGGTGGTTAGGACTCATAGTCGTAAATACTTGCCGCGACCACTGTTATTATGATCTGATGGCCTGTTCTTGCGACATACTTCCCTCGACAGGGGAGGGGGAAAGAAATGCATGTAAGAACCCTAACACAGCCGCGGATAGAGATACCAGTGGTCAAGCACGCGTTGCTTCAGGCTGCATAACATAACAGCAACCTCAATTACGCATCACGCAATGCTCTACATTCGCACCTCGTTTATCAGCATTCTTCTTATTACTGTTAAACGCGTACGTTCAGTGGGATTAACGTCTCGTCGACCGCGACAAGTTATAGGCGCTGACGCACAATTTGACACACGGACAGGAAACAGGCGAGGAATCAACGATGTCCTATGTTAAGGGCGCGGTCCACCTCAGTTTTCAACGGCTTTATTTATCTTTATATTTGTACCAGATATTTTTTTTCTTATTTTAGACATAAATTGTGATAAAATCTTCCTCTTAGGAAACTTTAGTATCTCTCATAGTTTCTGCGTAATGAGTCGAAAACGTCAAAATTTGCACTTTACGTTTTTAAGTACGCCACTAAAACCAACTGACATACCAAACTGAAAAAAAAAAAATCACACATTATATAACAATGTTGTAGGCTATGATTTGACATGTATAAAAACAAATATATTTTGTATTTCTAAAACATTGTTGAAATTTTTTAAATTTTAATTTCAAAATTACGCTTTTCTTATTAAATACAAAATTATTATATATTTTATTTTTATACATGTCAAATCATAACCTACAACAGTGTTATACACGGTGAATTTTGTTGGTTTAATATGTCAGTTGGTTTTAGTGGCGTACTTAAAACCGTAAAGTGCAAATTGTGACGTTTACGTCTCATTACGCAAAAACTATGAGAGATACAAAAGTTTCCTAACAGGAAGATTTCACAATTTATGTCTAAAATAAGAAAAAATATCTGGTACAAATACAAAAAAAAAAAAGACTTTGAAAACTTAAGTGAATCGCTCCCTTAAGGAGCCATACCAGCATTATTCTGGACCGATTTCGGGAAACCATGGAATACTGAAATCAAGATGTAGAGAGCTAAGAATCGAACACGCGCCTTCCCAAACGAGTCAAAAGTGTTATTGTTCCACAACCTCGCTCGTAAATTCACATTGATAAACATCATACTTAAAACATTTGTTCCTGTTTAACATAAACACTTCCTGGCAAAGTGGCTACCTCTGAGACAGACTTGCATATTTTTTTAAGGTGGTTGCCTGCGTGAACGCATTTTGCGCGTTCGAGAATTTGAAGAGTGGAAGTGTTAAGGATGACACAGCACAAGCATCACGTCACGTACTTGCCTGAACGTGCAATCTTCTGACCGACATATCGTCTGTATAAGACATTCAACGGTTACCATATCACTTTGTGACTTAATATTACAGTGTTGCATACGCCTATATCCTTATAAATTATTCTTTACAAAGAATTTCATGCCTAGAAATGACAACAAAATTGCCTATTTGCGCCATATTTCGCCGCGAGATACCAATCTTTAAATATTACTGGAAGACCTGACATTGGTGCACACACGTGTAACTATCTTTAAATGATATCCCTAAGCAGACAGCGTATATATACGTTGAACAGTTTTCGATAAACGTCTGTCGACCAAAGCTCTGCTCACCTCTCGATGGCCTGGGCATACGGCCACCTTAAGGTGGGACATAAGTGGCCATGTTGGATTATTTTATTTTTCGCTTTTTTTTTTAATTCAGAGAAGAAATGTGTGAAATGTGAGATTATAGCGTTAATTCTGTTTATCTTGCGCTGTAGAACAAGCACTGCAGTTGAACTTTTAACGCATATCCAGGCTGCAATCGGTCACCCAAAATTAAGAATATAAATCAATTTGTGTGACTGACTGCGGCTTAAACATACGTTAAAAGTTCAACTGCGATGTTTGTACTGTAGCACAAAATACATACAATTCACGCTATAATCTCAAAATTTAAAAAAAAGTCGACTAATTAAATAACCCAATATGGCGACTGATCTCCCACCTAGTGAACCTGGCACGTGAGACGTGCTGTAGCGTGGTACGTATAGTCGTTTCTCATGTATAGTTACTAAATATGTTTCTATTGCGTTTATCTGCGAAAAGAAAACACACTTCAAATTAAGTCCCTATGAATTATAGGGTCATCGCTTGAAGTCCAACTGAAAAACGGTTTCTACGTAAGCACTGCGCGCTAGTTTAGTTCTCTGCGCCTAGAGGCGAAGAGGTGTTTGATGCACGGGTTACATTCGACTTATCGCCTTCCCCGTTTCCGTGCCTCAAACATAAAAAAAAAAAAAAGCTACGGTCCGCTAACTCTTAAGGGTGTTCATGTGACAAAAACGCATAATTTTATATTTGTACGACATAGTGTTAGTTTTATAGACGTTACTTGTAACTACATTTTCCACTTGTGAAACTTTTTTAGCTCTCATAGTCTTCCCATAGCGGCATGCCAAAGTCAAAATTTGTAAGTTATGGGAACATGCTAATAACAAAAACCAACTGACTTATTTGAATGACATAATTTACACTGAAATTAATATGTTTGGGCCATATGCCGAAATATTTCTTTTAATGACCGTAAATAAAGAAGATATCTTTATTTTTAGAATTTTTTAAAATATACAAAATTATTGCATTGTGTGATTTTAAATCTTTTAGCATATGACCCATGCTACATAATTTCAGTGTAAATGATTTCATTCGCCAGTTCTGCGTCGTTGGTGTGAAGTATGTGAAGCAAAGTTCAGCGTTACTTCGATACGAAAGAAATCGCAATAACAAAAACCGTATATTCAGCCAGCCGCTTTAACTGGAGAGTATACCCGTGTTGAGCACTGTCGCGAAGAAGACGTAAGGGTGATACTGACACGCTCATAAGACGATGTAACGACGTTACATGCGAAGCGTATACCGACTTGCAGACTTTTTTGTCTTTTTACTTTTTCCGCAGGGTTCCCTGCAGTAAACGTGGCATTTCGTTAGTATAAACTGTGCAGTGGAAAATAAATATTCACCTTATGTTTCAAAAGTAAAAATGTTTCTAATTTAAGAAATTCCGAAACAGTGTTGTAATGTTCGCATGAGTGGTGCCTTAGTCAATTTCGAAAGAATATGCTATGTTAAAATTGTCAGTGGTTTTCTTCATGAAGTGCAAATGTTAAATAGTTTGCAACTCATATAAATTGACTGGTAGGTGGTTACCTTAATCAGATATTTCAATTTGAATTACTCTATCGTGAATCAAATTATATGTATCTACATTCTGCCGGATCTTCAACCGCGTCATACTATATCTTACGAAATGGTTAAGCCGTACTGAATACGTCACATATATTAATTTATATTTACATAGTGGCTCATCACAAGAATCTTGCGTGTCACCTATTTTTCAAACCAGGGTAGCGGCTGATAATTATAACGTAGTTTTTTAAATGCGAATCACAAGAATTTTAGTAGTGGCGCTCCATAGTTGTCATTGGCCCAGTCAGATGAGGAGGCACACCAGTAACGAAAGATGAACATCAGATGTGGACGTGTTGTATTAAAGCCTAGCAAACTGTCAATTTTCACGCGTTCAATCTGTGTCGGTAATCATAAGCATCCGTACTTCATATAGTGTATCGAAGTTCACATACGAAACCCAGAAATGACACTTCGTGTCACCTGCCTCATACGACGCTTTGGTTTCCCTCAAATTTAAATGTTAGTATGAAAATCCAACATTAACTCACATAAATACATGTTCTTGCGACCATCGTCTGAACGGTGAATACGGCGAGATAAAGACTGGAAATGTTGTGAGCTTTGTTAAAGAATAAACCCTAATGAGTAAGAATGAAACCTTTGAGAAAAACAGGTCCAAATATGTAATATTCTTTATTCCACTATTTAGCAAATGAGAGTATAACTGAAGGAAAGTGAACACTTTTGAATCCCTTGATACTATTTTACTTTCCCGTCACATTTTACTAAAAACCTTGCAACATAAGTAACAATCAAAGTGTGTGGATTGTACTGTACTCGAAAATTAAAGTCAAAGCTCCCAATAAATAATATTTTATAATTATTAATATGGGCGAGATGGCCTTCTAAGTGCTCAATATAAGACACATAGTTATTACTGTCGGTGATTTAGCTACATGGACGCATAACCATTGTTTAGCTATATTGTTGATATGAAACTTCAAGCAAGCGAGAAAAGCTTACTTTAACCACGTTGCTTGGGCCTAATGCTACAACAGGACTGGTTAAGTTAGGTTAGTTATGCGCTAGAAAGTTGAAATGTAGGTTACACTCGTTACAACCTCCGAGGCACTGGGGGCGGAGTTTAAACAAAAACTAGTCCCTTATTACGTATAACTCGCTGACACTTTTAATACGACAAATAATGCTATTAAGAAAAGTTAAATTAATGCCGGTAACATAAAAAATTGAAAGATTTTTTCGAGACTGTTTAGAATTTAAATATTTAACAACTATATATTGACATCGAAGATATAGCTTAGTAATAGAAATATCACATCTTAGACTTTTACAAATTATGACTCAACAATACGCTTAACACTACTTTCAGCTAAAAAAAAAAAAAAAAAAAAAAAAAAAAAAAAAAAAAAAAAAAAAAAAAAAAAAAAAAAAAAAAAAAAAAAACTCATGTGTTACTTAACAAACATGTCGGAACAAGACATGGAAAACAATGGTACTGCTTTTTAGACGAAGTACACGCGATTGACAATCGTAAAGAGAAACCCGAATAAATAACATTATTAGACATTTGTTAGGTAAAAAATATATACTGTATTTCTTCGGATAGTTTTCTTGACGTTTCATTGTTTCATTCCTATCAGGCTGTAAGTTCACAAGTTAGAAAAACACAAACTCATTAGCGACACACGAACAGAAACGGTCAATTTACACGCCAAAGAAAAAAAAGTTATATTGGATAGAAATATATACAAATGTGAATTAGATCATTGGGTAATGAATGGTATAAATAAGATATGTAGTACCCAACGTAAAAAATCCGCTACGGATTTTTTTCGGAGATAAATTTTCGTTGACCTGTGACTCTCTTTCACAAAAAGCGGTTCATCTAAGCAACTGTATAGATCAGCTTCTCTTGGTTACGCTTTTTACATCAGACTAAAAAGGTCTAACTGAAGTGAGTGATAAGTGCACTGGTGGTTACATGTTCGAGTCTGACCGGCGTCATTGAGTCATTTTGTTTGACGTCATTTATTAAATATGATCACAACAGTTATATCATACGCGCCCACTTCACCACCTCCATTCCTACTATATCACTTCGCCAATAATTTGTTTAAACTGATATTTTGCAACGCAATGAGCAACTTTTCACACAGCTACCACCTATAAATGTGAACCAAAATCGGTTCACTTGTGTATAATGTTGAACGATTGCACAAGTGTATTTGTGTGTTACGTTTACAATATTAGGACAATGTTAGTTGCAAAATGATGTACGATTTCATTTTATATGCTCATGTGACAACGTAGCATTGAAGTTAGTCTCTTGCGTTCTGCAGGTATCTTAATTATCCTAGTACTACTGTTCTGACTTGCAGATTACGGGTACAAGTTAAAATCCCTGCACTCCAAACATGTTTCCACGTTTACGTGACGTAACAAACATAAAATAATACCTGGACTTGAAGCACAAGGAAGGACTGTCTCCGTGCAGTGTTGCCACATTGCGCATGGTGAAATGTACAAAATTTTGCCACTTACAATTTTCTCCAATTTAGCTCGGATTTGATTGGATGCTGTTTATTATTCGTTTTTTATGAACATTCTGTATACATACATACATACATCTACATAGGCCATATTCCGAAATACCTAACTATTACAAATATGGTACTTTCGCATAATATAATAATATTGAAATACTACATAGAATGAAGTGGGGATAATGATGAATTTTCTTACGAAATAGTTTCATTTATCACGTTCTCTCTCAGATAAATTTTCGCAAGTGTCAGGTTAACTACTTTTCATGTAAAAATGTCTTACGTAATTCTGTAAACTACGTCAACGGCTGATAGAGTATTCTGACCGTCAAGTTTGTCCATGACCTACCCGACTACCAGTAATGAAGGAACAGTTATTCAAGAATGTACTGAAAACGAGTACGGCAAGATGTAGCAACCGGTATGACGACTGCTGACGAAGTGACTTCTCGTCGAGTATTAGTTTCCAAAACGGTTACCGCGCAATTTTTGCAGTGGGAATGTATGGCGAATTGAATCATTATTAATAACATTCTATAATACGATTGAATATTGTTAAGTCGATGAAAACCCATAATTAAACAAAATGACTAAGCACGAGAATATAAAAATAACCACAGTTAGCTATTAGTCTATAATTCTATTTTGAAAATATACCTATGTTATGCTGTTCACAAAAGTGCATTCTGGGTTTCTTATTATTTATTTGTGCATTGTTCTTTTTTATTTTGGCGGTGGTTATCGCAGTAGCTAGAACACTCCCCTCACCTTCACCAAGGCGATCCGGGTTCGATTCTTGGCGGGGTCGATCCCCGGATTTTCGCATTTGGGAATAGTGCCGGACGATGCCGTTGGTTGGCGGGTTTTCTCGGGATTTCCCGTTTCCAGCTGCTGCACACTCATCTCATGTCATCCCTCATCAGCGCTAGAGACCTAGACGTCAAGTGCTGACGTAAATCTCTTGACTCCACAACAAGTGTTAAGAAAAATATTTGCCGTTGAATAACGATACACCACCATACCCATATGAAAAAAGTATATTTGGGCCAGATCTGGCTAGATCTGGCATTAGGGATAGAGAAATATACACTAATTCATATCTGGCCCAGATATGGTTAATTTCTGATATAAATTTTTTCCATCTGGGTAAAATTAGTTTTACAGTATTCCTCGAAAAAGCGTGTGAATCATGACTAGGGCACGAGTTTATCCCACCAATTTATTTCAGTGTCTTTGTTGCACAACGACATATCTGCACTACGGTTATTGAAAGCGTGTCTCAATTGTCTGCACCAGTCATAGTAAGGTTATTGTGACACACCACGTTTGTAATTTGCAAATTTTCAAGTAGAACCCCGTATGAGTATGACAAGTCAAAGTTAAAACATGGCCATGCAGGTGTAGGGGCTACTGTGTTTAAATGGAGCAAAAAAAATGTGTTGCCACAGAATCGTGGCAGTGGTCATGGAAAGTAGTGCCATAACTGCGGTATATCTGCAGGCTGTAAGTGTTGTGTTGCAGGCGGAGGCGGCGCGGGGGCGGCGGCGACCAGGATGAGAGGCGGCGCGGCAACATGATGCGCGCCATGTCGACACCGGTGCTGGTGCTACAGTGGCTCCTCTTGTGGCGACTAGCGCAATCACACAGCACGTCCGCCATCAACCGACACCGCGAGGGAGACATGTACGCTCCGCTCGGTGAGCCAATCCCCTCTCGCCGTAACTTGTACATACGGGTATAGGCTGTTCACTATAATCTGAGCACTCAGCAGAACTTGTAAATTATTTAATATATGTTTTATTAGGCCAATAGATGTTAACTCTTGAGTGTGTTGAAAAGTGTACACTTATATTCAGTTACATTGAAGTTTTGATATTAAAAATAGCAAAGATGTCTGCAAAAAAAGGCTGAAAGGAAACTTAATGCTGTGTTCAGTTTATCGTGAACGGCCTATAGGTTTTTTTTTCTACTTCAGGCTTAGGAACGTCAGTGTTATTACTGTCAATTTGGTTAATAATGTGCCGTTTTAGGGTAATATTGTACCAGATATTTTCTTTTACAAAATATATTTGTGAACCTGTAATAGTAAGCAAACTATGTGACTTAAAGTGATATTTATCAAGAACACAACAATATGAAATCAAAGTAGTCTGATGGTACAAAGACTCTCTATGTGTCTGTGGTCTACTTTGGCAAGGGACACTCCGTCGCTAGTAATCTAGTATCGATATGGGGTATAAATCAGGTGTTCTTACTTCTGGCTTACAGAGCTTTCGTGAGTATGAGATGAATTTTAGTTTTTGTAAATACAGTTAGAAATCTTTAAATTTCTTTAAGTGTTCTTGCAGTGAGACAAAATAACGTTCTATACTTTTGTGTACATACACTATTGCAATATTATGTCGTCCCAGAAATCTAAGTGGAGACTAAAAAACGTACGAAAAAAATGATAAAATAAGCCTAGTTTGACTGTAGTCGACGTATCCACAAAACAGAACAACAGAACATAACATGTACCATAACTGGAGGTACGTCACTTTCGCGGCAGCAGCCTAGACTTGTCAGTCCTATACACTCACTGGCCACAATCGATTATATATTGGCTTATAACCGTACAAGCAGGTAGCAAGCGATAGCACTTCGCATTATTTCCTTATTTACTACTGGCTTGCAGTAGTCAAACGCGTTTCGTAACATCCGCCAGCAAGTCACAGACATGACAATGAAGTATACATAATTGGCGTTCAACCTGACCTGGAATGTATCTGCGAAATTTACGTACCTCTATCCATAACGAATTAGTCAACAACAAAATATAGAAACATAACATAAACATCCAAAAATAAAAGTAAAAAAAAATCTGTAAATAACTGAGGACCCAACACTTATACATCACCTGATGACGGGAGCAGATGTCAGCTCCCGAAACATCGTGAGAAGTCTGCCTTATGAAATCTACTGTTTCCTTTCGTGTCGAGTTGTCTAGTGTCTGTGACGTAGTCGTTGTTATTGTCTTGTGTCCAACATTGTAATTGTCTTCGTCTCAGTGTGCTTGTCTTAATTGTGGTGTCCTGAGTTAATTTTTTTTACAGATTATTCGTTTTTTCGACAACCAAAAATACGAAAGTTGCCCTATTTAACATACGTATGTCACCTACAACAACGCGTTTCTTTTAGTGTTCTGTTAAAGCATGCCGCTAACTAAATAATCTCTAAGTATATTTGTTTTTGCGGTAAAGAAAAACGCTGTAACTGTGTTTAATGGAAACCACTAAACATAGAGTAAAAGTAGTATCAAAACTGTCAAACAATGATAATTTTAGTCCACTAATTTTATCCACAGAGGCAGGCTTTTAAGTGTCGTCCAATGTCATCAACTTACTAATATCAAAATTACATTTGTTTTTCAAATGTGATCACATTGATTACGATTACACCATAACATCGCAGGTATTTCATACGAGAGATTTCTCAATCAATGTTTCCTTTCTCATGTATGACACGGCGGAACACATTTAAAATTTCCAGTTTTCGAACGTGTTTGAAAAGTTGGACGATGTGTCCGGAAATGTGAAGGCTTGACAACGTAATACACACAATTATAAATGACCGATTTTCGAAATGAAAACTTTGCAACTGTATATTATTATTAATTTGCAATGTCATTAGCTTTCTATCTTATAACTCAACATAAAATTGCACTTTTGTTACATAATCAGACATATGTAGTTTTATTTTATTATTTAGGTAAAATCCGGCCCCGTCATGATTTTAACGTTTAGTTTATCCGTGTACCGTGACGAGGCCCTGCCAAAAAATTTTATCATCCATGCAGAAATATTCCTTCTCAGGAAAATAAATAAACATGCAGTGTTACTCCAAACAGAATTTCTGTGGTAGTAAAGGATTAAGTTCTCTTCGAACGCGGTTGCAGCAGACACTCGTTGTAATTTAAAATTAATAAAAATAGGCATTCAAGCTATGGCACGTAATATTTTCTATTTCTTAATGTGACGTTATATTGACACGTTGTGTAATTTCTCACAAATGAAGTGAGCATTAAGAAGTGTACGTATAAATATTACCCTCGCACAGCAAGAGAAAGTACTACATGCATACATTCTTCCTAGAGATGTATTTTCAGCCGAGTAAGATGTTCTCACATTGATTTAGTACGAAGAACAGCTAACGAACTTGGATGAAGTCTTTGCCGATAAAATAGTTAAACTCTACATACTCTACAATCCTTCCTTGATATTTTCTCCGGTTTTAGG
>PNEQ01049568.1:0-11323 GCA_003012365.1 Medauroidea extradentata
TACATATTACTTGTGCACTCTCACTATGTAACTTAATAATTCTTGATTTGGTTGTGTTCTGTTGTGACTGAGTTGCAAATTTTTATTGTTCACTTTTATGATGAAATAGTCTTATTTAGTGCTGAAATTCATTTCTGCAGTGTGTGTGTGTGTATTGCAGATTTTTGTATGAAGTGTCTTAGTTGTAAATTAATTGACCACAGTGTAATGTTTACTTAATTTTAATAGATTTATGTTTTAGTAGTCCTACTTTGGTGAAGAACTGTGTGTTTTTTGAGTAATGACAGTTTGATTACTAAAATATTTACAATTTTGCTTTGATAATCAATTTTTAGAAAAAATCACTTTTAGTCACTATATTGTTATTCAAAGTCACTATTATCACTTTTTTTGGGCTTATGATATGCTAACAGGCCTGAACTAGTGATTTTTAAAAAAATGAATTGATTCAAAACGGGTCAACTAGCAGCAAGGAAGATATTATGTATAAGTCGTGCTTTTGGATGTGGTCTGTACTCATTTCAATTATGTTACTCAGTCACTATTTGCTGTTCACATTCGTCATGGAAGCATTTACTACAATAACACGTGCTATGTAAGAATTATGTTCTGAGTAGGAAAAAATATGTAAGTGAAATGCTGGTTTTATTCCCATCACTTTTTCTCATTATAAGATTGACATTAACTATCTCATTAAATTAATGTTTAAATTATTATCACTTTTATAAAAATTGTATTGTTTTTGTTAATGCCTTTGGTTTTCATTCTCAATGGCTTAGAAAAGAAGAATATTATAACGTCCCACTGAATGATTTATTAAAAATGATCTCGATTTTTTCATAATACAGTACATAATGAAAAATGTAATAAAACATATTGTAGATGATAACCATGAATGTGTATTACGTTAAATTTTTTATTATTTTTACTGTCAGTGCACAAGGTCATTATAACAATGATTTGAATGTTTATTTTACAAATATCATACATTGTGAAAATCAGTTTTCAGATATCAACACTGTGTGCCTAAACATGAAACCAAATATGTACATTAGACACAGGATAAATTAATCATTCTAACATTATTTATACTATACCTTCAGTAATATATAAATGTGTTTTACTTGTAATTTTTTAAGATTGTATATTTTTATGCAACATAAAAGAATTAATTTACTGTATTTTTTTTTTTCAAACTCGGTTTGTGAATATAAACTTAGTATTCAGTTTTGTTATATAATATTTATGTTTAGCAAAGGCCTCTCATAATACTTTATTTCAACATGCTGTGTATGGGCATTTTTATTTGCAGTCACTGTATAAAAATTTAAACATGGAATTGTATAAATTTTGAAAATTTATAACTTTATAATTTTACTGTGATAAAGCAGCATTGAATGACACCAACCAATCATATTCTTCAACCACTTATGCTATCAGTATAGCTGGATCACCAAGGGTCTGTACTTGTTGACCAATACTATGGTTACAAAGATAACATAACGTTTTGATTTACCGTAATGAAGTTACGTGAAATACACATGCAAAGCAGGTTGTAATTTAGATACAGACATTATTTTACTGAGTATTGTTACTTTTTCCTTTGAATGTTTACACTGTATCTTCAAATAAATTTATAACAGAATATTTCCTCAAATTCAACTCAAGTAAACTGAGAGAAATAAATAAAATAACAGCCCTGCTTCAGGTGAAATACACAAACTTCCTCTCTCCTGTCATTCAGCAGCTTGCAGCTATCCTAGATAATATTTTACTGTAATGCACAGTTGAAATTTTTCAAGAAATGTTATGGTTGATCTTTCTTTCTCAGAGAAAGGGTGGCGAGAAAATCATAATATTGCTATGATGCTGACAGTTCAATTGGATTCTCTGCAGAAAGTTCATACCTCACAAAATGTTGGGTACTAAATCTATCTGATCTGATTTCTGGCTAAAATTAATCCCTCATCGTAAAAACATTTATAAAATCATCTTTAATCATGGCATGCACAAAAAATTGCATTTTCCTTTGGTTTTTCCGAAGGATATTTAGTCATTTTTTGGGGATTAAACAAACTGACAGTGACTACGTACATGTTTTTTCACAGCTCTTTAACATCCCTGTCGGAAGAAATCATTGTGTTCCCCACGTGAGAGAAAATTTGTCTTATTTTTCTTTTAATATCCCTTTTTGCAGTAGTTTTAACTATGTCACAACAGTAGTCCAATGTCTGAAATCACAATTACCTGGTTACCTGAAATTTGGTGTGGTTCAAAATGTTTTAACAAAGAGCTTTTAATTTTATATGCTCCTTTTGCAGCCGTACCTTCATCCCAGAAATAGAAGTAACCTTTATTGTTGGAACAGTAGTCGATCCTGAAATTGTAGCAAAAGAATTTGTTGTAAAATGCTGGACCAGTTGATAACTTGGGTATTTGAAGGGCTTGCTGCAGGGAAACGTAATAATGTGTGTACCTGGTTCCTTTCCTGCTTTAACAGCTTCTTTTATTGCTTCCTGACCAGCTGCAGCCTAACATTGAAGTTCTTTCTTTTGCAATAGCTGACGGATGTTAAAATGTTCTGTGAATATTCTGCAAAATTTATCATTCGTTACAGAAGGTTTCATTTCCTTTACATATTCTTCCTTATACCTGTTGAAGCATGCCTCAATAGGATAATTGATTGTCATGAACAATTTCTTTGTGTTTATGTTCCTTCTCGTTGGTATTGGTGGCGTTTGATGCCCAGGACTAAGGTATTTCCAGCACTTATTCCTATGGCGAGATGTGTCCTTTCTGTGTCGTTTGGCACGATTTGGGAATCTTCTATAGCATATTATTTGTCAGATTGTATGGTTGTGAAAGTGAGGAAGCCAACTTATTAGACAATCCAAACTTAATTGATTTCGACGGCTCATTTCATGCTTTAGTGAAGGGCGGCCACTGATGAATTAAGAGTGGTTTGGTGGGCAGCTTCATTGCTTATGGCATTGATGATGTTTTAGAGCCCGTTATATCGAAGCTAATTGTTTGTTATATAGGTTTGGGCAAATGGGTGGAGTTTTGGTGATTTGCCGAGAGGAGTGTGGGTATTAGTGTAGTCTTGGTGTCGGTCACCTTGTTTTTGGAAATACATTGTTTTGTTTAGTCAAGTGAGGAGGTTGGAAGTGGCCATGTTAGGCAGTGCTAATAATATTAATGTGTGAAGCCAAGTTTCATAAAACGCAAAACTGTGTACTCATTAAGCATATTGTAACATTACCAACATGTACGTTTAGGCAAATTTTTCTTTGTAATGGCATGTTGTGTTAAGGTGAACATGAATATTAATGTGAAGTTTGGGTATTATAAATTAAAACAGTTTGAGATATTGTGTGTTAGTATTGTTTTGATTAGGAATTTGCCCTCTAGAGGCGCAGATTGTTTTGCTAACCTATTAAATTGTGTGTGTGTTGGTGTGTGGTCACTGGAAAGAAGTTTGATGAATCTTTTAGTTTTGTTCATATTCATGTTAGGCTAACTTACACATAAACACCACAAATTGTAATGGAATATTTGCCATTTATATGGATGTACCTAAAAGTAAATAAATAAAGTAATCAGTCGCTGAGTTCATTTTTAGTTAGTATTTATAGTTGCCTCGTCTCCCACCCCGATAAATGAAAATAATAAAAGTCTTAAACACTGCATGCTACCTCAGGAATCCATGTCCATCTAGTGCAATCCCATTTGAACTGTGATTTGGCAGGATGCTTGGGGAGAAGGACTACAAATGTTTGAGAGTGTTTGGTTATCTGGTTTGGTATGTCAACCTGAACAAGCCAACGCTTGGTGAAAGAGCCAAGAAAGCAATCCTCTTAGGCTACCAAGAAAACATGAAGGTATACAGGTTGTGGGAGCTAAGCGAATGGAAAATATGTCTATCCAGGAATGTTTGTCATTGAAGAAAACAAATTTCCATTCTAATCAACACCAAGTCTCATCAACTCTGGGCATAACGAAATGAAAGAACTTATGTTTTCAGTGACAGAAGCAGCTCCAGAAGTAACTCTTGTACCAGGAGGATGGGAAGCCGAAACTGAAGAAGAGGATGTAGGATTTAAAGGATGTCCATAAACTGAGACAAGACAAAAAAGATGCTATGTCAATGAGGAAATCTGAACATGTTATGAAGCCTAAAAACTGTGGCTGTTGCATTCCTTTTCCCTTCTTCATGCTGCAAATTCAAGATTCCAACCACCATGCATATTCAGTAATTTAATTTCTGCTGTTTGCAGTGACAATGAGAAATGTCATAAGCGTGTTTCCCAATTTTCCTGTGTTAACT
Organism: Medauroidea extradentata; assembly: GCA_003012365.1. Classification (NCBI taxonomy): domain Eukaryota; kingdom Metazoa; phylum Arthropoda; class Insecta; order Phasmatodea; family Phasmatidae; genus Medauroidea; species Medauroidea extradentata. The sequence continues at coordinate 4,328 of PNEQ01049568.1, forward strand.
TTCCAAGGTTTTTTAAAAATATCTTTACTGTTTGCTCTGCTTACTTACAGAGGCAGGGGAAGAAAAAATATTTTAAAACTATTATTCTGCAAGAAAATTTATAATTCCTCTGTGAGCGAAATTCTATTATTTTATCTGTGACAAACACATCTGGGAACCCATGGCCGTTAAATATGTTGCCCAATTCCCGTACCCCTACACTGTCGGACATGTTTGCACCCATCACACCTTATACCATTTTCAGAAGGCATCTGTCTACTACAGTAAAAATTATCCGTAGAAAGGGCCAGCAAAATCTAAATGTACCCATGACTTTTCTGCCGTCTGTCTTGTACTTCTGGTATGTTATTTAGTCTACTTTGACACATCTTGCAACAACTCACTCTCTCCTCAATATGGGTTTTAAGTATTGACCATCAGAAATAGCAGAGCTTTTGGCCACCACCGTCATTCACACTATTCCATTATGACGTGCATGAAGTATATTAATCATTTTTAATATGGCTTGCAGGAAATGAAGTCTGTCCTTATGAACAGTTTGTGATGTTTCTCATAAAAAGAGGCTGTAATTTGTAGCACATTTTCCTGGTCATCCCTGTTTCATAAACTGCATCACACTGGATATGACTGAATCTGCAACAGTTTCTCTTGCTATGGTCCCAGGATTCATTAGCAGACTAGATTATTCATGTAGCATCAGTAGTTGGTAAGACTCTTCCAACAGCAGGACTTCTGTAAGGTTGGACACCAGGAACTCTCGAGTCCTACTTGGGTTGTTAGTTACTGCAACATGACTTGTGAATAGTATTCTGTGGGTCAAACTGTAACAACTGCTTGGCTTTTATACTGCTTTAGAAAGCATGTCTATACATTTCAAATGTGCAACTGCATTCAATAATTAATGCAGTGGTTTCAAAATTTTTGCAGAGTCCTTCAGGAACCTGTCATAAAAGTTGAGCAGTCCCAAGAATGCATAAAGTTCTAATTTATTTTTGTGCACTGGTGCCTTATGAATGGTTTCTATATACCTTAACAATAAGTATATTTGCCACCACTTGATGCCTTAAAAAATGTAACTGCATTTACTGCAACGTGGCACTACGATTTTTTTAGCACCCAAAACGAAATTTAATAATTTCCTCAGTACTTTCTGACATGTACCATCAATTCTTGCTTATCTCCACCAATAAACAAGATATTGTCTGACAACACCACTGATGATCCCAAATTTTAGCAGTCTCACCCTGAATTGTTAGCAATTCTGTGATTGCATAATCCTTTTGTCTTGCAGGTAAGCTTCATTTAGGTCAAGTTTTGCAAACACACCTCTGATCCATTACATTCTAATATGGACACCAATGGTGTTGCCCATCTTGAAAATGCTACTGGCTCATACACATGTAGCTCCACCTGCTTATCAATTTCCTCAAGGACTTTTTCTCTCAGCACAAATGCAATGTCCAGCTCTTTCTGAAGATAAATTCACTGCCTGGCTTTACATTCATTGACACTTTTGGGCCCACTTAACTACAAAGTCCATCGACCCTAAACACCTATTTGTACTGCCCCACAAAAACACTTACAAACCTATCATAACTAATTACATTCCCAAGTTAACAACCAGTCTAATACCTAGTGTGTCTAGCTAAGCACAACCCAACAAACTTGGAGCTTTGCCTCTTAATTACCAATTGCTCAAATGGTAGAATTTTTCTGGCCTTAAACTGAACTTCCATCTTCTGCATGCCTAACACCTCCTGTGGTTTCTCCAACCTAGTGTGCAACATGAAAGTTCCTTCAATCAGTGGTGGTGTACCTGGGCCTAAAAGTTTAAGCATCTGCCAACTAATTGTGTATCCTGCTCCCATATCTATTTCCATGGTCAGCCATTTATTACCCAACTTAAACTTCACATGCAGTTGACCCTGTCTGCTTTGGTCATTCATGTTGTAACATGGTGCATGCACTTACTCTCATGCTGGTCCTCTAGGTAGGGAATCCTGTTATATAGTTTTTCCTTTTGTTTTGCAGGTTGATTATTTTCAATTATCTTGGACATTTTACGGTTCATGTTTAGACTTGTAAATTTTGTAAATATTTTTTTTAGTAATCATGAAACTATGTATTTGGACTCATCAACATTGTATTTCAAATGCCACTGGTTTTTTTGCCATGTGATTGATAACACTGCTTGAAGTGCAGTTTAAGAGTTAGCATTCTTGGTATCCTAAAAAGAACAGTCAGTCTTTTGTTCGTAATCATGGTGGTCAGTTGTGCTTTTGTGTCGTCTTGCTGTCAATGCCGTTATTTTGCATACTCGCAAAATTTATTAGTACACATTCCATTTTAGTTTGTTACTAAACATTTGTTCTTTGTTTGCTTCACTTGTTTTATTCTGTATTGTGCGTGTCTCGTCTTGTGTTCTTTGTTCTAGTATTTTTCAGCTTGTTTGGACTGTCGTATGTAGTAATGTTTATATTATATTGTTGATAATTAGCTTCTTTTTTTTTTTTTTTTTGTTTTTTTTTTTTTTTTTTTTTTTTTTTTTTTTTTTTTTTTTTTTTTTTTTTTTTTTTTTTTTTTTTTTTTTTTTTTTTTTTTTTTTTTTTTTTTTTTTTTTTTTTTTTTTTGTGTTTTTATGTTTCGTTAGCAAGTTGCTAATTGTTTGTGCATGCTTAGCAGTGCCACATTTTTAGGCCTTTTAAAAATGTTGGGGTTATCCTACCATTGATAGTGTTGCAATAATTTTTACGATTGTGTAACACTCTGTTTCACATTCTGTAACATATTGTGTATCTTAGCAATGGCTGTGACACAGGCGATATTGTTAGCCAAAGGTCGTGTTAAGTGAGCATGTGACCTCACTAAAGCAGCAGCAAATGACCCAGCAAAGGCAAAGTCAATTCTTTGCCAATGCCCATGAACTGCAGAGTGTGAAGCAGTCACACGATAATGATTATGTTATGGTTATCCTTTCACCAATAGAAAAGTTGGCCTATTTCAAGGAGTGATAGTACTGGATATTCTGAATAAAATGTTTCTAATAAACATATGCCCATTTCTTAACCATTTCAGAGAAATCAAATGAAAACAACAAGGAATGGGAAATATGCAAATGACGGTAAATCACGCTACTGTTATCTTATGTTGTGTGTAATTTTGTATATTTCCACACCGTGCAGTGCTTGCCTTAGTATTGGGAACTAAAGTTTTGTTACGTGTACAGTATGATGTAACATTCATAAAACTCTCGGGTGTGTCTCCACATTCAGCCAAAATCTATATACTATTGATTCAGCTACACGTTGACATTATATTTTAGCTTTATGTGCACTTTAAGATTGCGCATGTCATTGGTAAACACTAGCTACAATAAATTAAAACTGCCCACCTCATGCACTGGGTGTTAGGTGATAAACCCTGGACAAAATGTTTAAGTTACTTACTGGAAATACTTATGAAAGGTGAAATTAAATTTAACTTCTTTCTTACGTAAATTAAGTTTACAGAAAAATCACATGCCTTTCTCATCTGTACACTATCATTATGACCTGAGATTTCATAGTCAGTTCTGAAAAACAGCTCATGTAACAAATTCTTGGGGCTTTAAGTAAAAGAAGGTGGGTAAGAAAGTGTATACCGATGGCATAATGGCCTTCTGCACTAGCAGAAAAGAAATTTGAATAGGTTAAATGTTGAGTCCAAAAAGTTTAAAGAAGATTTAAACCCCAGACTTGGCCAGTGCAGACTGCAACTAGCACTATTTATCTCTTATAAATGTTGTCACAATGATGGCCAGTGTTAAACTGCAACGTTATCGAAGTACACTGAACTTTTTTTACTGGCCACTGAAATCAGGACATAGCCTGACCTGTCAACTGCCATTTCAACTAAACACAACAAAAAATTAGTTTCTCTGATTGTGAGGATGGAAATTATGACATTTAATTTAGGCCAGTACTCTTAAACCTGTTAGAACATTCTTAAAGATTCGAGAACAAAACCACTACCTGTAACAAAATATGTGAACAATCTTAATAAATTTTAAGTATAACGTCTAAGTTTTATTCCAATTTAAATAATTCTGCAGTACAGTTGAGGAGTTAGCTGGAATAAAGGTCTTAGTAAGAAAATTGCGTAATGAGATGACAGGTATACAGTTTGGAGTTTTTTTTTTCCAGTTTCACATTTCTCTCACATTATTTTCTCTTAATACAAGTAATATATATTTCCAATATACAAATTAATAGTAGTTACTATAAACGCAGTCAAAGATAAAACAGTAATTATTAAAAGCATAACGGTACCAGCACAGGTCAAGACAAAAATTCATAACTTGGTGAAGAATTTAGGTGTCTGTTCATAACTTTGTAGATGTTTTTTATGGACATAATCAAACAAGATCAATTTTTGATTGAAGAAAGGCCTTAGCTTACTAATGCCTTTATTCCAACCAACTTCTCAATTTTGAAAAATAAAGAAAAATAAAGAAAAAAAAACAAATTAATGCAATGTTACAAAAGAGATTACAAATATTTGCCTGGTAAACAATTGTCAGAGATATTACGACAGTTTTAAAAGTATTGTTTCATTTATAATTTAATTTTTTTTATTGCTTATAAGTATTTATATGCTTTAATGTACTGTCACAGTAGTAACGTCAATAATATACTACCCTCGTGTAGTACTGCTCTACATTAATGTTAACGCCCCAATCCTGAACACACTTTGATATTAATGTGTGGTGCTGAACAAGCAAGTAAACTTTGGTAGTAGTTTAAAAAAAAACAAAGAGCAAAATTACGTAATGAAATAAAATATTTCTGGCAAAATATATTTGTTATAGCCAACTAAATTATTTTAAGGGAAACTGAACATTGCTTGCATCTTATTTGTAATCAGAGTTAAGGTACGCTACTGGTATGTTGTTACTGTGGAAACAAAATGACTTCCACGGTGAAATTACTAAATGAGGGGTTCAAAAATGTTTGAGGAATTTTGACTATCCCAACCAATTACATAGTTTTGTGTGGTATTTTATTAAATATTGTCACTAAAGCAGAATATACATTGAAATCTGATTTTATTGGCATGTGTAAAATTTTGAATTTATGGTAGTTTGTTTTCATCTTGTATTGAATGTTTACTTGTAACCTGTACCAAACTAAACTGTTTGCTAGTTATGATTGTAGCCAGTGAGTTTTAAAAGGGAATAAGTACTATAAAATATTCTTCCCAGTTAATGGATTTTAAAGAAAATGCTTCCGAACCATATGTGTTCTTTATTAAATTTTTTGTTTACCGTTCCATGTGATAGCTTTACGTTATTTTTATTTTATGTTTATTACTAATATTTAAAATGTGATATTAAGGTTAACATTTCACAAAATTATTATTAGGTAAGAAATAAAATTTTTCAAAAGTTAATTTCTATTGTAACATTCATTGAAAAAATTTCAAACAGACTCCTTTTAATTTTAACTTTAAAGTTATCCATTGAGAAGTGGTAACTCCATTAACATTGATTCCCCGTTTAACTTTGTATTTTATGCTTTGTAGGCAGACCACTTCAACTGCTCTTCTATATTTTTGTGCTCAATCACTGACATGTAGTATAAGATTATCTTTGCAGTTAATGACATGAATTAGGGACATACAATAGAATAAAAGTATATATTTCATCAAAATACTCCCAATTTACTCATTTGAGAAATTCGCAGTAAAGCAGCAAAGTTTAGGCGAATCCCAAAATATGATTACGTAGAGAGGCTGTCATTCAAACTCTCATTCACATTAGACGCACGCTTGCGCCCAACCAAACTCCCATTTAACTGGGAAGACATGTTAGCACGAATTTAGGTGATTTCCTAGGCCGGAGGAAGAGATATAGATAATCGCAGAGCGGGCTGCCCTTAACGAGTGAAAAGACACACCTTGATGAGTGATTAAAATTCCTATGTTTCATACTTGTAACAGCTTGCCAATGTCAAGGGAGGATAATCTAAACCTCCCAATGCCCTGCCTGGTTCCTGATGTCTTCACTCGTCACCACATGATGTGACAGCAAAGTTAAGAAGTTGCAGTCAGCATGAATTCAGAACCAAGAGGAATACTCTCCTCTAACCTCATTAAAATACTTGACTACCGAAGACACTTCATTGAACAGCACAATGCTCAAAGGCAATGAACAAGGGCCCATTACACTGGAAGCTCAGACTGGTGCGACATTGCATCGCGGCTCGATTCACAACCGACCTCGAAGAGACACACTCACCAAGTGCCGCGTGCCACCTCTCCACTCTAGCCCCTCCGCCTTTACCCCTCCTCCCCCCACCACCATGGACAGCCATCAACGTCACCTGACCACGTGCCAGGTACGCGCTCTCGATGGCCAGTCGAGAGGGTGGCCCAACCATCAGGCGACAAAATCGAAGTAACTGATCTAAGAGGGGGAGAGAAAGAGAGAGAAAAGGAGAAAGAGATTCCCTACCTAAAATCCACCCATTTCAACCCCAGGATGGCAGAAACACTAAAAAGGAGAGCTACTGGTCCTGCCCTGCTCAATAGTTATATCTTCTCTTTAGACAATAATGTTAGTAGAATAATAGCATATTCCAATGGACCGGAGTTGGTGCACACTTGATGTGTGCTGAAATCTGAAAAAGTGTAACTTATCATGGATTGCCCTTGACTATTGCCTCTTGTTTAGGCTTAATCATCTGTTACACACCCAACTTTCTGTTGGACATAAATGTAGTCAATATGAGGCACAGAATATTTATGTTATTCTCTACCCAAGGGTGTCATATCTTTGTGTTATGCAATCTGTGGTGTTAGTGTTGTTGTTTTGTCGTGACTGAGAATGTGAGCGTTTGTGTTGGTGTTAAAGATATTGTATTGTTAATCGATGAGAGAGAGAATAATAAAAGCAGTGGTTTTGGTTAATATCTCTGTGGACATATTTTATACCTATAACAACAGGTTATGGGCCCAGGA
>PNEQ01049569.1:0-32585 GCA_003012365.1 Medauroidea extradentata
TCTACCAATGTATTTTGCTTCACCCCCTTGTTTGGCTGTAGTTCGTCAAGTTACCGAGAATGTACTTCTTGCTAGCACGATCGTAGAGGAACAGACATGGACACTCGCCTATCTACCAATGTATTTTGCTTGACCCCCTTGTTGTTTGGCTGTACTTCGTCAAGTTACCGAGAATGTACTTCTTGCTAGCACGATCGTAGAAGAACAGGCCTGGACACTCGCCTACCTACCAATGTATTTTGCTTGACCCCCTTGTTTGGCTGCAGTTCGTCAAGTTACCGAGAATGTTGTACTTTTTGGTGCTGTAATCCGGGCGGTCGGACTCAAACTCCGCCCACTTTTTTTCCATTGTTAACATTATAAAGTAAGTACAGATTTCTGGAGCCATGATTTAAAATTGTGAGCGAAGGAAGTAAGTATTTAATAAATTGATAAAAATATGTTTTGATAAATTTTTTATCTTAGTTGGAGGAAAATGGGCGGAGTTTGAGCTTGACCGCCCGGATTACAGCTCCAAAAATGTATAGCATTATCGGTAACTTGGTGAACTGCAGCCAAACAACAAGGGGGTCAAGTTTCCAGGCGAGTGTCCAGACCTGTTCTTCTACGGCCGTGCATTACATTAAAGGTAAAGGTGTATTGTACACGCCTACACCTTGTAAATGATCCTGCTCCATGATTTTCATACCTAAAAAGAACAGCAAAGTCAGTTATTATCACCGTTTTCAGCAGCGTGAAAATACATTTTACAGATACGCGAAGGACCTAAAATGGGAATACACGCGTGTAACGTTCTTTCAATGTTATTTCCAAGCAGACATATTTTACGCACGCTGAATGTTTTATAGTAAACTTGTACCGGATAACACTCTGCACGCCGTTCTGTAGCCCGGGCAGACCCAACTCACGCCAAAAATGTTGCATGATGAGATCACAATTAACCTTGTCATTCTAGTCAGTCGACCTCATTCTCCTAGACCACTTGGTTATAAAAAACATTTATTGGGCTTTATTACGTCTAGTCGACAGCGCGATCATTAGAGACGGTTACACACAACTTTACACAATAACAGGAAGTGGTAAATGAATCTGTCGGCCTCCGTCACCCTGAAATACCATGAGGAAAATTGTTACACATATATCCTGGCAGGGTCATAACCCTATTAATTAAAAAACATAAAGAAATACACATAATACAAATTTTTGTAACACTATTTTTTAGTCGCTCCTTATACAAATATATTTTAACAAATTTTAGCGTTAATTACATTTTTGTGAACGGTTATGTCCCAACAATGGTACTTAAAATGTTGAAGTATCATACCAGCATTCGACGGGAACAATTTCGGGAAACCACGGAACACCAAAATTATGACTTATATTGGTCGGAACCGGGAATAACACAGTCCTTCCGAATATGAGTCCGACGAAATACAGTGGCGCCACACAACACAACTACAGGAACTAGAAGAATTGGTAATGGCCTTGTTAAGGCACTGTTCCAGCATTCTTCTGAAGTAATTTAGGGAAACCATGAAGACCCGGACTCGGGATATCCAAAACAGGGCATCGAACCCAGGTTCAAAATGTGTTACCGTTGCGCCACCAAACTCGGTTTCAATATGTAAGTTACGGTTTCTTGTCGCGTGTAAATGTAAAGAATCCTTGAAGACAAACCCGACCAAAGAATGTGCCACGAATGTAAAAACACATGTGGACTCCTACGTGACCAGCTTGGTTTCATTGAAGGTACAGAGGACATTGGATGTTCCATATTGATACGAAAACGCAACGACTCGCTCGAGAAAAGGGCCATTTTGGGAAATAACGAGAATTCACACTCCAATCCCATCACATGCACCTCTTCTATAGTGGTCTCCCGAGACGCCTGTCGGAATTCCAATTCTCGGCAGCGAAACAACCTAATATTCTCAAGTGGAAAGCAATCTGGGCGTAACCATCGGTCAGTGCGTTTTATCCTACTTCCTCTTTAGGGGTTTCGGCAATTCTCCGTAGTACAGCTTCACACATTATATCCTTTTGGGATCACAAGGGCACTTATTGAGTTCCAGCCGTGACTCAGTAGGTGTATCCCCACCCCAGAGAACCCCCAGCTTAAATGGTACTATTTTATCGTCACAGTCGTCATCATCAAGTACTTAAACAAGCACCTATTTGGTTTGGCCTTTATAGTTGGCTGTGTAGTAATATTTCTTGAATTCATGTTACTGTAGATTCCTTTCCATTTTTCACAGCGTTTAATCCCTATCCTATTTTCTCTTGCTGATTCTACAGGTGTGTCCATCTACTGCTGGCCTTGCCGCGGGCAGGAATAATTTCAAGTCACGTAACAGAGAGCTCGGAATCACTCAAGTGCCGCCCCAGTGCTCACAGATGGGAGTCGCCAGTGACACGAGCGCCAGGGCAGCGGGGCAAGGCGGGCAGAGGAAAGGAGACACAGGAAGCCGACAACGGTCGGTGGTGTTTGGCCAGCACGCGGTGCCGCCGCTAATATTAGACACAGACGGGGCAAGAGGTGGCGCTGCCCACAGACACTTCGCCCCACCCGCTGCTCGGGACACGTGCGACGACGACGCCCGCCACGACGGAGGCCAACAGCCCCCGGCACACCGTTCCGAGCTTCCACTGCATATCCGTACAGATGGTGGACAATCGCGAGAATCTTCCAAGTCAGTGTAGTGTCCTGCGCATGTATGATTTACTGTTATATGCCACGGTGTAGCTGTTCACAGACAAATCATAGGCGTTCAGTCGCACAGCACCAAAATTAACTTTGACCAAGTGAAATACGGAACTACCGGTTAAGAAAGAAAAGATCCGGAAAAGGACACATCAGTCAACATTTCACGTGATAAAACGCAACCTCTTGAAATACGTGTTTCGCCAAGTGGTTCCATACTGTTATCTCTACTGTTGGTCGTGTAGTGAAAAGATTTTAGTCAGCACTAATTACTCAGGATCTTCAGCGCTGGTGAGGGGTGACATGATGTGAGTATGGAGCAGCGTCGGAATGAAGAGACGATGGAACCAGAACATCCCCGATAAGACACGCCGCCCAGCGACATCGTCCGGCACAATTCACACATGCGAAAATCCGGGGATCGAGCTCTCCGGGAATCGAACCCGGATCGCCTTGTTGGGAGGTGCGTGCTCTAGCCACTGCACCAACCAGGGCCCCTAGCGTTGGTCGTGTTTAGCTGAACAACCTGCATGCTGTTTACCACGGCTGTTGAATTCGCGTTTTTCTCGAGTAGGTACCCTTACTAACAAAATTTACTACCATTCATGAACGTGGCTAACTTAAATGAACATACGCTGGAACCAAACATTAAAGGTAATCGCACCCTACACGTAGATACCTGGAATCTACGCGAACTAATGTGAGATGACACTAGAAGTCTAACCCCTACACGTGCGAGTTACTTCCGTGATTGGATCACTGTTTTGCTAATTCTACCTTTCGGAATACGCACCACTAACAAACTTGCATGAAAACACTCACAGACTGTCACGCTACCTTGTCAGGTACACTCACTGGAGCAGCAGCCAATAAAGTAGCTGATGACAAGGTGCAAACACGGCTGTATATAAAGTCCATGCCAGCAGAAAGGCCGTGTAACCCCCTAAATTTCCCTACATGTAAGACACCAACTCTGTCAGGCACCCCGGGTAATAATCCGAGTGCGGTGGCACGGCGGTAATGCGTTGGACTTGTATTTTGGATGGACACGGGTTCGATTCCAGGCTAAGACCATCCTGATCTCGGTTTTCCAGGCGAATGCTGGGATTGTTTTCCTCATAAAGACAATGGCTGATTCCTCCCACAGTTCCTGTATTTATGTAAAGTTGTTTGTGACCGTTTTAATGACCTCTCTGGTGACTCGATACAACTTTTTTCTAATGACTGATTTATTTTCTGCGATAGGCACTATTTGCATGGTGATGTGCTCCACAGTCCTGTGTACATTCTGTCCTCAGCTACATGTTCATTGGCTGCTACTCCAGTAAGTTGTACATCTGACAAGTTAGTGCAGGAGTCAGTGTTTTCATGCAGGTTTGCTATTGGCTTCATAAACAGTAACCCAATCACGAAAGTCACTAAGAGGAATTCGAAGTCTAGCGTCTCCTCGGATGAATTCGCTACATTTCTGGGCCACTACCAATGGCTAGAGATGATGATATATCGCGAAAATGTTTTGTGCTAACATACCCTTGAAAACGTTGTAATTTCTTGCAACATGTATGATTCGGTGATATACTTCTGACACAACGTAACTGTCTGCAGACTAATAACATGCATCAAATAATCCTATATCAGGATTCTTACTGGTCCAGTCAAATAGGGGAACAGCTCCAAGTACAATCTAAAGCCAGTAATCGTCTGGTACGTTGAACGCGTGTGTAAATCCAGCAAACAGTCAAGTTTTTCTGAGGCAAACAATCATCTCTACCAACGACCATCTACGTATAACTCCAGAAAAATTTTAAACGACAGTTTTGTCGCACACTGATGAGGTGGCAGCAGTTTCCTGAAGTGGAAGGGTATCACCTACAAATAAACATGCCTCTTTACTTCAAACAAAGAAGTGACAGCCAATTGACTGACAGACTAATAAGTGGCAGCCGGCGACATTCAGAAATACACTGGGTACTAAGCAACGTAGTTACGAGTTCAAGCAACAAACTGTTTCTACTTCCTGCAAACAATACATCGGCCCTCGACACGTCGACCACGAGAAGCCAACAGCTTTTCTAAATAATATTGACCGATCGACATACTTAATGTTGATCTCGGAGACTAACAAGCGTGGAGCTCAGGTAACTGTCAGCCCCGCCGTTAGGCCGTGTACTGGTAGTTACTATTTATGGAAAGGCGTTTACGAAAATTCACTCGGTATAGTAGGGTAAGTTATCTCAGTCACGTGACCAGCTTAGTCTATTACCAGGATTTAAAAACTGTCTGCAATGCTTTTCAAGGTTTTAAAATGACGGGAATCCATAAGAAGCCTACATTTTCTACGTTACAAATACTGTGCTAAATGCTAGATCATCAGTGTATTCTGTACACGTATTATGTTTGTATTCAAACACAGGTTGTTGCCAAATTCCATGTCAATATTCCAGGGAAACAATCCTCACGTGTAGAGGAACAAAAAGTGTTATATGAATAATAGGTCCAAAACGCACCGTTTCTGCGCTACAGTTGGCAATACATGACGTATGGTTGACAGCGCGCGGGTAGGATCATGTTGCTGTGGGGCATAATTACAGCAGTACATAACATGTTACTATGCCACACACTACGCCACTAACACACAGACAGTAGGAACAACTGTGACACAGCAACATGACCCTGCCAGCGCGCAATCAACCATGCGTCATGTATTCCAACTGTAGCGCAGAAACGGTGCGTTTTTGAACCTATGTTCATGTAACACTTTTTGTTCCTCTACACGTAAGGATTGTTTCCCTAGAATATTGACAAACGTAATTTTGCAACATCCTTTATAATATTAGTTTAAGTAGTTGATCGAGAGGCCATCAGTTGAAATTTCGAACACTGGTAAACTCATCTAGGGTAATATTCCATACACCAAAAACTTGACATTTTGGCTGACCTACTCTACCCTCGTGAATTTTCATAAGCGTCTCCAACACCAGAGTGGTGCGCCCTCCATTGTTCGTCTCATAACTCATTCGCGCATTATGCTGCTGGCCACGGTTGTAAGTCTGCCATAGGCGTTCTACGTCAAAACCCGAGCGGGGCAGGAGCATCGCTTATTTCTAGTAAACCCAAGCGTAAATTCTTGCCTTGTTCGTCTACTTATATACCTATACACGCCGAGCGAGGTGGCACAACGATAGAACGTTGGAATCGCATTCGGGAAGACCCCGGTTAGATCCCTGGATCCGGCCATCCTAATTTCGGTTTACCATTTTTTTCCTAACTCTCTCTCTTTTCGATAGGAACGCTCAAGCGTGTTTCGTATTTAACAAAAGTTCAGTTATGTACTGCAACTAAATAAAACTTATCAAATATGTCATAATAATAGTACAATAAAACTGGATCACATTAGCATTTAGTAAACAAAAACATCCGGTAGAAAATAACTTTAACACTGCTCGATTCTGATTACTTTAGCCACGTGCAATCTAACGATCCGGTGGAATTTGTAGTTAACGGCCAACGCGTTGATATACAATTACGAAAATTAGTAATTTTTTTTGTACAAAGCAAAAACACTAATTTAAGTATTCATGCGTGTGTACATTTCGCTTGCAACACAAAGCAAGCTATGAATGAACGTTTTTAAAAATGCACTGGCAACTTAGAGCGGAGCATACTCAGCCAGTGTGCCTTTTGCAGCATAGATGTATCCATAGACAATCGCTCTATGTGCCTCTTTAACAAAGGCCATGGATGACACCTCTCCCAGCTCCTGTCATTGTACCAAGTTGCGTCAGCGTCTATAATGACCTCTCTGAGACGTAAATGTCATATACTATATCAATTACCTAAACATTTCCAATGATAGAGGTACGGTAAATGGGCTTTACGTCGACCCTACTATTCTATAGTTTAATTTTACAGACCAAAGTTCCAGTCACCTGCCTATACCCGTCAGAACCCCGCGCAAGTGTTTCAACTATGTTAAAATCAAGAGCCAAAGTGGCCGTTTTAGCACTTTTAATCGGTCGAAATAATACATAACCTCATTAAGGGCTTAATATTGGTATACACAGCTAAAACGATGCTTCTTTTCTATTCGTACGAAGATAAATACATGATTTCATTAATACTTTTCTAGTAAAGCGGTAAGAGCCGGACGTGTGTACCACATTTAGTCGCGGACGCAGAGCGATTTCGGGAAACTGTAACTTGGCTTGGTGATGGTAAAGGACGTATGGAGGATGAAGAATGATGTAAGTGTGCACGTGTAGCCTGCATTGCAATGTGCAGGGACGCCGGCACGGCAGCTGTGCGAGGGGATCTAGAGTGGAGTGAGGACCACATGCACGATCACAGAGTACTGTCAACACTCTCAGTAGCCGGCTGGTTCGTCAAACAACCCGCCAGGTGCCGCTTATTGCCGCCCTGTCGTCCGGACCCTCATGCTGGAATCACATAGGCGAGACAGAGCGACACGACAAAAGCGATGCGACACTAAAAATTCATGCTATTGCGAATACTAGTTTGGCTGCCACGCGACAAGTATTTAAAAAAATTACATGCAAACAGTTCATTACCATTAGATACTAACCTCTATACCTAACAACAGCCACACATGTTTACAGCGCTTCGGTTTTTTTCTCTGTTATTTGTAATAAAATTTAAATATCTATTGGCATTCCGAAATATGGGTACAGAAGCATAATTACACGTTTGCTAAGAAAAAAAAAGTTATGATTTGCTTATGATAATCACGAAAATATTTCTAAAAATAAATAAACGCAACTTACTACCAACTCAAAAGTTTCACCAACATTTGGGCGCAAAAAAACCGCGACTCGAATAAAATCGTTATAGTTTCTATCCGGAATTCGCGTCGCGTCCACCATTTCTGTCGAGCTGATCTCACAGAAACTTCGGTGCTGATTGGCGCAAATTTTTTTTTGTCGCCACGGTCGTGTTGCATCTAACGCACCTGCGTGCGATGTGATGCAGAAATGTTAAGCAATAAATATCGATCGTCGTGTTAACTGCGACACTCAGAACACCGCGCACTACAATATTTCTAGAGACGCGGATATGTGGCGGATCAACGACCTGCCGACTGGACGCCACTGTCTTCAGCTTCTGGTACATTGGTTGCTGCTCCAGTAAGTTGTACATCTGACGGTGTGCAGGAGTCAGTAAGAGTTTTCATGCAGGTCTGCTACTGGTTCAAGAACTTTGGGAGTTGAATTATCATGATTCATAATAGTGATGACCGAATCGTTAAAATAGCTCGCATGTACAGGAGTTTGGGATACAACTTCTCCTGAAATAAATACTCGAAATTTTTGGGTTTCTAAACAAGTTACTTCTAATTATACTGCCAGTTGTAACATATCGCTAGAGATGGTTTATCTCGGGAAAACGTGACTGTTTGCTCGGTTTCAACACACGTTCAGCTTATCAGAAGATGACTGGCTTTCGCTGGTACGTGAAACTGTTGCCCCATTTGACTGAGCCAATAAGAATTTCACTATTGTAATATTTGATGCCTGTTATTGGTCTGCAGACAGCTATGTTGTGTAGCAATAAACTACAGCGTTTTGAAGGGTACGTTGACACAAAACATTTTCGAGATATACCATCATCTCTATATCACATACTAGGTGAACAAGTTATCTAGCCAGTGTTTACATCTATACGAGCCGGAATTTGCTCGTAAATCGAAACCCGAAAATGTCGCGGGTTCAATGATCTTTCTGCTGGACTCTACAGTTTTGTCATCAGTAGAGACCGCGAAAATTCGCGGGTTCACTAACCTGTAGGCAAGCCTCTAAGAAAGTGTGCGTTCTCAAGCAGACACCAGCTGTCCATTGGCTGCTCGATGACACACTGAAATGGGCCAACGTTGAGTTACATTGTTATTATTGGCTCCGTAACTTCCAGGAGATGTCAAATAAGTAAACGGCCAATTGTAAAAGGGGCACGAATTTACATTTGATGTAATTCTAGCGTGTGCCTGAAAGAAGACGCGAATTTTTTACGTCCCTAGTCAACAGCCACTGGTTTACTGGCTGCTGCTCCAGTGAGTGTATCTGACAAGATAACATGGCAGTTAGTGAATGTTTTCATGCTGGTTTGTTATTGCTGCATGTTCCACAAAGTAGATTTTACTAAACAGTGCTGCAATCGCGGAAGTAATTCACACATATAGGAGTTCTAAGCTAGCGTGTATCCCCGAAAATTCCTGGTATAAGTTGAATTTTCATAACCTTGCTTTAAAACTGTTTGACGAGGTGAGAGCCAGGTATACGACCACAACGCAAGATTGTGACCTGTACCAGAAATGCTCGCAAGAAAGCCAGCACCTCGACCAATCAGCGAGGGGGCCAGCTGACTGGGGCTAGCGGCGATGAACGGTCGAGCCTGTCCGAAGACTGACGCCACAACGACCTGCCTTGTTCTATTTCCCCGACAGCTGATCGTGCTGGAAGCTTGCCCGAAGAGGTTCGCAGGGGGTCTCCGCTACTAGCAGTCCCGCGGACATCGGGTCACCGCCGTGCACCGCTGAGACCCCGGGGGGCCGCGACTGTTTCCGCCCCGACAGTAGGACGACCACGGCGCCGACCTTGCGTCCTCTCGTCTCTGGCTCCTGTCCTCAGCAAGGTCGCCGCCGACCTTGGCTGCCGCGCCCATTCACGTCGGCAGCTGCTGCTTCCGTGGCAAGAGGCGACCCAGAACTTTATGGACTATATTTTTCAAACAAAAATATCTAATGCTTGTTTTATGAGAAGCGTGGATTAACACTTCCAGTAAGGTTGACGCCCGAGCAAGATAATTAACTCCAGGTTAAACACCTCACAAACGCGCGTGTTTTAAACTAATGCCAATGGGCGTTACTAGGGCTGGAACTAGATGTGGAGTGAAGTGAAGAGATTTTGGTCAGCACTTAACATTAGTGGTGGTGTGTGACATGATGTATGGAGCAGCGTCGGAATAAAGGGGCGGGGAAAAAGGGAGATCCCCGAGAAAACCCGCCGACCAGCGGCATCGTCCGACAATATTTCCACATTAGAAAATACGGGGACCTACCCCGCCGGGAATCGAACCCGGATCGACTTAGTGGGGGCGAATGCGTTAGACACTGCGCTAACCGCGGTTCCAGGGATCTGGAAGTCGTTTAGCAACCTCTAGAAAATTACAAGCCTCTTCTATTTAAAATATATTTGAACCTATTATTCAGGTAAAGAGCTCTGAAGACCTCACGAAGAAAACGGCTTCAGCCCTTCCTACTGAGTGATGCTCAGTACGTCAACGCTAATGAGGCTGGGCTCATTTTTTTTTTACATGTGGAAAACAAAAACTGGATCAATTGTTACACATGTACATGCAGAAAATATTTTTTAACGTCACTCGAGCATGATGTTTACTTCTAACACACTGCAACACAGTTGAAACACCAGGTTGAACAACAACAACAAACAAAGCAATGGTTAACATAATGCGGTCCATGTCATACAGGCGACCAAGTCACAGCGTCAACAGGCCGATTATTTTTCACATATTTTATTGACGTGGGTAGCGTACGTCTGCTGTGCCAGCATGCCGTTGCCGGTAGTCACGAAATAATATAACTGTCACGGAACAGCGCACAGCCGTGCACGCGTGAACGCCTCGTCTTTTTCCTTTCCTCTCATGACCAGTGCTTATCGCTCCTGCAGTCGGCAAATTGCCATAAAACAGATAATATTACTAATGTAGTGCAATGTATATTGCAAATAAACTATATTAGGTTAGAGTAGTGGTAGCAAGTCGATTTAAATTGCAATGTAGTTAGGATTGTTTCTGTAATATTAAGTTACCTATACATATGCATTTCGTATTAATAACGTTTATTATACGTTTTGAAGTAGGTCAAAAGGAAAAGTGGGAGACTTCTCCAATCCCCAACTATGTGATAAAATATTACTTTAATTTTAAATGTCCACATAGTTCAAGTTCTAGAACTCAGTCTGAATATAGGTACAAGTAAAACTGTAAACATGTGAGAATATACTGAAAAGTTACAGAGTAAACAGAAGGTAATGGTTTGTCAACCATCCAGAGGAGCCCTGATTGGTCGCTATGTTTTTATTCTTTTAGGTCCGGAATCGCGAAGGCGTGGGGTACAGATCTGGAGAGGTTACTATCTTGTAGCGGTCACCAAGATGATGACACACAAGGGGTGGCCGCGCAGGCGCAGGTAGACACGGCCGCATGCACTTAACCACGAGTGCAGACTTGGGGATCTGTCACAAAGGTGAGGACACATGTAAAGTCCGTCACTGTCAGGCGAGAAATACGCACACCAAACACGCAGTAGTTCAAAGGTGAGACGTCACGTATAAGTACTACCTAGGCAGGGCCGTGGCCAGGGAATTGTGTTTAGTTCGAGTCCCGACCTGGGAAGGTTATAAAGTGACACCGATTCCTCCCACCCCTTCTCATAGGCCTAATAATCAGGTGGTGCCGTGGTTATCCCGCGAGTATATTTGATTTTCAAGGTGCAAAGTAGTGCTATTTAAGCAATTCACGTACGGTTAACAGAAGGGGGGGGGGGGGTCCTTGATCCCATGAACCTCCCGCCTCCCCTTATGGCTACGTCCCTGCCGGAGGTTTTCTCGTACTCGTCTTCATCATAGTCACTAGGGCGTGGACCTTCAGCGTGTAAAACTGTCTGGGTTTTGGAGTGGGTTCAAGCCTGGAATGACAACCGCAGAGATAAAGCTAACTCCTCGCAAGGCACTATTGTAGAACTTACGGCTGTTTAACTTTCTCAGGGACTCACCAACAGAGGTCACCGTTCCTAAAATAACAAAGAACCCGACGTCTGTGTTTTTATTTGTTCACGACAAATATCCCGCCGACTATCTTGTTAGGACATTTTGTTTATGAACGGAATTGTGCAGACATCACTCTATCTTTAGCGAACACGAAGGAAGATAAAAAGTTACACATTAGTTCGTCTAGGTAGTTGACCGTTACAGACTGTACGTCAACGTAGGTGCGAAGAGTGTTAAATATTCGTAACCCATTAAATAGGACGATACACTCCTCTTACAACGTCAGCATCAACAGGTGTAGTTACGTATCTTTGAGCGAGGCGCTCAAAAATGTAGGATAGAAACAGAGTCTTGCTAAGCAGACCCCCCGGGGTGCGGTCTAATTTATCGCCGACACCGAGGCAGTGAAGAATGACGTTGGTAGAGCCACGCTGGACCTTAATTATGACAGAAATGGGGGCAGTACTTGTTTGGCGTTTAGCCGGTGCGCTGAAAATGGCAAAGCGACGACAGCGACAAAGGCAGAGAAGCGACGATGGTAACGAGGTGTCAGTGCAGCGAGGGTGAATTTGCGACACATGCACGGTGATAAAGAGTGTTGGGCAGAGCGGGGGAGGGGGTGGGGAGAGCGACAGCGGTACACTCGCGTGTGGATATTCTATATTGGCTTCCAAATTCCAGGAGATTTCAATAAACAAGTGTCCCCTTAAAACAAACTGCTTTATTACGCGGTACCCCTGGAATTGAATTTGAGAATGAAGGCGCTTGAAAGTAGAATCAAGCTAACTCGGGAGTTTGCGAGCGTGTCGACGCACTGCACTCTGAGTGCAGTTTCCTCACTTGCCTCCCAACCTCCTGTTAGACAAACTGCCACGCTGAAACCCAACCGTCGATTTCATCTCGTTTGATTAACGAATAGTATTTCACAAATATTCACGGGAAGTATACATTAATTGGTTATTTATGTCTGCTAAGATGGAATTTTTAAGTGTTCAGTTTATCATGAACAACATAACACTCTTCATTTGACATGGAACTTATGGAAAAAAAAAAAACACAGCACCAAGAACATATATTCAGTCTATTGATAACTAACTACTGCCAGCAACTTCGCGTAGTTTTCAATTGAATGCGATGATTTTGGGTACCCCATTCTGCCCCCCTATCAATCACCTATATATCATTATTTTCGTCAAAAACCTTCGCGGACGCACGCACAACTAACTCAAATTGTATCGTAGTCGGATGAATGGTATAAGAACCAACTTTTAGCCCTAAACTCATGAGAATATACTCCTGAAAATTTCAAAAAATTAAGAAACTCTATATGAGATTATTTGCTCTTGCAACAGTACCAGTTTACCAACATACTTAGCTACAACAATGAAAGTTGTACAACTTAATTCTTAGCATATAAGCTATATTTTCTGAAATTCCTCTCTCCATTCACTTTCCTTATAAATATTCGTAATGAAAAGTAGGCCATGTCCCCCAGGTACCAGCTACCTACATACCGAATTTCACAGCGATCTGTTCAAAGGTTCAGTCGTAAAAAAGTAACAGACAAGGTTACTTCTGCATTTATAACATTAACTGAGGAGTGTTTGTGGGAAACTATATAAGTGCCAGAAAATCACATTTTGAGGTTTTCCAACGAAAAAACGATATGTCATGTTGCTAAACCCGTAGGAAGTTATAAGTGCAATAATACATTGTTCAGTTCAAACAAACGTGCGTAGAATGCACTTGGTGTAACTCCATAACTGTTGACATGCAGAATGATACAAGCGCCATCTGAAGTAACTTTATTATATTTTTTCTGTAACAGTTCTTTTCACACATACAATCCTGAGGCTACGTAAATGTAACTCACACATACAATCCTGTAAATACATAGTTGTAACACAACATCCTAATTATATAATTATTTGGGACGGGTTTATTTTTTCATTTACTGAAAAACTATTTGGCACTAATATCGTTTCCCACCAACACTCCTCAATATGTATTAGCGCAGATGCTACTCACATTCTTCCGGCTTGACACAGAGCTCTCACCTTGTGAGTCATGTAGAACTTTGCTGCCAAGTAACAGTTTAAGTCTAATGGTGATTTCTTTAAAAATGAACTAATTTAACATGTCGCCCAAGCTGAAACGAATAATGGACTTGGCAAGCACAGACGTTTCTCTCGTCGTCCAACTATGAAACGACGCTAACACCTGCCACGGAAAACGCGAAAGTTACATTAATTCCTGTAAAAACGTACGATGAACTAATGATCTTCGATCGGCCAACAAACGGGCTTTTGTGCATACTTACAAGAACAACTTAATTTATTTATTCTAAATATCAACATACGGTTGTAGTACTTCTAGTCATGTCATTACTACTAATATGATTTGATGTGGAAAAAAACTGCACGACTACCAATCACGAAGTATCTGTCCACCAATATTATAACTTCAAAATAGCACCACTGTTCATCATTACTAAAGTTAAAAGCTTCAGAAAAGTACGACAACCGATGATAATTTTTCAACTTACTTCAAGATCTGGTCCAATTCTTCTTGCACAGTTTTGTAATAAAATACACAATTTTAATACTTTCTATAATTACGTTATTCTGCACTGAAAAAAATACTTATTAGTCACCACAACATATTTTGTTATAATGGACCTTACAAAATTTTTTGTAGTGGCCACAAAAAATGTTTGCTGTCCCCAATAAAGTTTTGCAGTGACTACAAATAAATTTTGTAACCACTACAAAATTATTTTGCGAGATCCATATTGACAAAACATTTTGTAGCCACCACAAAACAGTTTTTTCTGTGTGGACTCTAAATTCACGCAACTAACTATAAAATGTGTACTCTCTTACAAAGGCTTGCTTCTTAATCACATTTTACACTATTAAACTAATATGTAAGCAACTACGTTAGGGTGGAATGATTTTCTATGCTAAATGAAAGTAATAAACTAATAAAATGCCCAAAACCTATCAGCTATGATATTCAAGATTTAAATACGGCACATTGCTGTTCATTGCAAACAAATGGTATTGATGTAAATATATTTAATATCCGTCTGTACATTTATTTATATTAATTTCCAATACTACATTGTAGACGGTCGTTGAGGAAAGAATGTTGTTAGTTTAAAATAGATATTCATGAAACGACACATTATATACTTATATATCCTTTCAACCTGTGTTCTGTATTACACAACAGCCTGAAATACTTGTAACATGGAAAATCTGTTTGTACGGTTTCGAAATAGACGTGAAAAAAAATATGGATGCGAATACGTTAAGACAAGATATGTTAGTTCGGCGTGTGTATTTGGGTGATCTAAAAAAAGTCGGTGGTCAAAGGAAAAACGCGAAACAGGGTGAATAATGTGACGTTAAACTAGAGCCAAAAATTATTCATTTGTGAGTAACAGAACTCGACTGAAATTCTGTCAATAATTTATGGCGGGATAATGCTTCAAAACGCAATATATGATTGTAGTTTGCCTGTATAACCTAACCTAAATGCGCTACGACGATTATAATAGTTTAAAATTCCAGTCCACAAACACAAATTGCAAACATGATCAAACAATATACATTATCGGATGATGGTAATGCGTTGACAGACAGGTTCTATTCACAATCTAGTCCAGTGATACCATGAATTATGTAACGTTTACATATTCCGCAATCTGGCAATTTTATACAAAATACATATTTAATCCGTTATCCAATACGAAATCCTCAAATAAACATTAGGAGTATGTCTAACCGGTTCAAACTCTCTCAGCACATACACACACATTCACACATACAGGGCAGGGGCCGTGAAGGTTGTGTTGATAAACAATACACACACATTCACACACACAGAGTATGGGTGTACAAACACAGTGCAGGTTGTGTTGATAAACTTATGAAGTGACAATAAATGAACATTTACTACGAATAGAAAATCGGCATTCCTGATTCTGATGATACATTATGCAGGGGAGAAAGTGTGACAGCCATCCGCTCCCATACGTTAAAAAAAAATGGAGCCGTCTCATTTATACAGGCAACCCCAGTAGCACACGAACATTCATGGTTGTTGTACACCCCTACTATTGACAACAGAGGGGTGGTTCTTGATTTCTGTCTGGCTAACTGTACCTGCGAGCTTTCCGCCATTTACATTACACCGCGTGTGTGTATGTGCGTATAAGGAAGACATTTTCAGTCACATAAACAAGACATCAGTTTACAGTGAGTGAGAGAGAGATTTTGGTCAGCGCTTAACGTCGAGGTCTTTAGCGCTGGAGAGGGGTGATACGAAGTATGGAGCAGCACCGGAATGAAGGAGCGGGAGAAACGGGGTATCCCCGAGGAAACCCGCCGACCGGCGGCATCGTCCGGCTCGATTCCCACGTGCGAAAACAAACGGGACCGACCCCACCGGGAATCGAACCCGGAGTTGCAGTGTGGGAGGCGAATGGTCTGAACATTCGGCCACTGCGGCCCCATCAGCTGACAGCATGCCACGTTATTATGCACGCAATTCGGGCAAAACTGTAAGACAAGCATGGTCTGTGGACTAAGGAAAACATAATGAAAGCACGTCGCGGACCAAGACAGGGATCACAAGGCGGTGTCAGCGGACGGACCGGGGAGAAGGCCAAGAAGATGGGAACAGAAGCAAGATAAGTGAGCGCTGAGGGGGAGGGGGAGGGGGAGACGCACGCGCACGCACCGCCAGAACAGTTCTTGAATGATCTCCAAAATGCGGGTATTTTTACCCGTCCAGCGGAGGAAGGGCGCAGGACATTCCTCGCGGGTTTTCGCGCCACACCGGCACCCACCGCTCGTGGCTCCAACCACCTCGCCGCTGTCTCGCCACACGCCCACGTCTACTCGCAACTATTACGCCTACGTATTGCGACGATCACATTAAGGCTGTTCAAATGCAATAAAATCATTATTTTATATTTCTATGAAACAGTGTTAGTTTTATAAACGATACTTGTTAGTGCAGTTTCCTCATACAAAACAATCTTACCTCTCATAGTTTTCTCACAACGGTGCGTCAAAGTCTAAATTTGTATGTTCTGCTACTGTGCAAATAGTGAAAGCAAATTTACTTACATAAGTGAAATAATTCACGGCGAACTAACATGCCTAGGGCTACGTAATAACGCATTTAGAAACTATCCCATTAACTATTTTTATATTTTAAAAAAATATTGAATTGCAATTTTTGTGTACGTTTGCGATATTTAAAAAAAATTCAAAATATTACGCTGTGGGCCTTAAAATGTTTTATTGCAGAGCTCATAGAATGTCATTTAAGTAGATCAATTAGTTTTCGCTATTTGCGTGGCAGTATAACAAGCAAATTTTGACTTTGACGCACCGTTATGACAAAACTATGAGAGGTAAAATTGTTTCGTAAGAGGAAACTGTACTCACAAGTACCGTCTATTAAACTAACATTATTTAATTAAATAATAAATTATGATTTTGTCGCACTTGAACACCCTTAAGGCTAGGTCGCGTTAGATAAAACGGGTTTCTTGAATGAAAAACTCAACGTGCATATTGGTCAGCGGGTTTTCTCGGGATCTCCCGTTTACCTTGCTTTTCAATCCGGCGCCGCTCAATACTCACCCGTTGTCATCCATCACCAGCGCTGAAGACATCGATGTTAAGCGCTGACAAATCACACATTCACTCAACGTGTATATATGTCCTCTGTTATCTAATCGTCTTTAAGCTTACCACGCGCTTAAAATGCGTTACAGTGTAATGGTAAATACGTTTTTTCTTTAAACGAAACTATTACCACATGTGCCCATTGTGTCCAAGTACGAAAATAAAACACACTTCAAACGATGTACAAATGGTAGTTTACAAGCATCACGTTAGTTAGAAAAAAAATTTACGAAGCCCCTAAAAAATTGCTATAAAAATTGGTTTTTAACCTATTATATCTTTTAAAAAATAATAATAAAAAAACACGCAAGAGATTTGTATGAAACTACTTTATAAACATGTAATGGATTTCAGTTAAAACCTTCAACCAATAAAAAGATGGGATTACCACTGAAAGTGTCAATCAAGCGAGTGATCTACGCCTCCACTGCACGAAGTTTCAGGGTCTTGCGTTAGAGGCGATATCGCACTAGATGAGCAGGTCAACATCGCCCTTGGCGCCGTACCTCACTCACACAAACACACGGCCAGTAGGCGGGCGCCTTAAGAATCGTTACAAGCCAGACGCGTTTCTATTTCACATATTTTGTTTCTTACTAGGTTTCTGGAAATGTGAAAATGGTTTAAATAAACGTATTCAGAGCCAGTTTCAGCCGTTTCCTGTACATATAATTTAAAATTGTCATAAGGCACCCACCTTTATTTTGCCTGGCCGGAAACATTTATAGGTTCAATGCTTAAAAGGCACGTTCAGGCGAGTTTCATTTAAGGCCGGCGCAAGAGTGTGTGTGTGTGTACTTTTTTTGCGGAATTAGTCTTCCTTTTGTTTACCATATTACCGGTTTAAGTTATTTTCAGGTAATTTGATATTGAAGCAGCTGCTGACCACAGCAGCACAAAGCGCTATACCTGAGGATACCATTATTAAGTAAGGAAGGTTGAGAGTACAGTAATTGGTGAGGCGAAAATTTCCTCCTCCTGAACACTTTAAATTAACAAAGTGTCTACGTTCTGATTACCTTCTCCTTAGGTTGCTTAACACCTCAGTAACTTCTCTAGTCGATTTCCTAGTATACTCTGTTTCATATAAGTTTGGATAAATCTGACAGCAACTTATGGGGAATAATTTTTAATATTTTGTGATTTGTTGCACAATGCAAGACATTTTTAGCTCTAAAATGAACCTAAGATTGCCATTTCAGTATTTGTATGGCAAAGCTTGTCTTGTGCAGTACAACAAATTAAAAAAAATTGTAGAAATTATTGCCCTTAAGTTACTGTCAAATTTTTCCAAACTTATGTGAAACGTAGTATAGGTGTGTTGTCATTAGTATAGTTGGGTGTGTGTGAGGAGTACGTACAATAAGTAGCATTATTGTTTCGTGTACCGGGACATATGTTCAGGCGGTATTAGACTTTTATAAAAATTAAAAATTATATTTTTTAAGGCAGTGTGTTCACCTATCCCGTTAGTATATTTAAGTTTAAAGACAGCCAAATGCAACCGGCGGGAAACGAGAGCTTGTGTAAGGCTTGATGCTAACGCGCAATTTTCTCATCTCTATACTTCAAGGCTATTTCAACAGCCAGGTAGGGCGGCCCCTTTGAGCTAGTGAGCTAAAATGTTATTGTTTTGGTTTTGCTGGCACAGATTCTCAAATTATATTCACTGGTTTACTCAATTTAAAAACATCCTGTTATAAAACCGCATTTATTTTCCAGGGATAAAATAATGCGGCAACACCTACATATTGTCTGAACGCGTTTTAAGCTTTCCGATATAAAATGTTCTCTAGGACAGTCATACACAGGCACTGCATGTGTGTAGGTAACAACCGCAGCATCACTAGAGACTGGACCAGTGCTGCCAGATGGAGATGTTAATATTCTGGTACCAGACAGACTACAAAGCTGGTATTCTTCATACAATTATGGTGTAGATATAAATACTTTTTACGGCTTATATTTTACCTTTTTTAACCATTGGTGCAAATTACAATGATTGATTACACTAAATTTAATTGAAGGTATTCATTTAAATAGCATAATTACATTTTATTTTCAGCAATTCACTTTTGGGGTATTCCTACCATTCTTGTGGATTAAATGTAAAAATTTATGGAGACATATTGATAGTTAATTAGAGATTGCTTACTTTGTCCGATGTGAGAGATAACTGTTTTCCTTCACTACATATAATAATAATAATACGTACTTATCGAAGGACAAGAATTCGCTCCAGTATTCGCACGTCCCCATCAACGGCAGCCTAGTAAAAATTTGTTTAAAAATTACTTTGAAGTGGTTTGGAATAACAAAAGACTTTTTATTTATAACATAGGTGAAAGAAGATTAAAACAAATAAATAACTGTCAACGCATCAGTAAATTTGACAAGCGTATCTGTGGCAATAAAAATTGTGACACTTTTGAGTACGAGGATGTAAAATATCTGGTACCTAGTAGTAAGGGGCAAAGTCTGGTACAAATACCAGAATCCAGGTACGTCTGGCAACCCTGGACAGGAACATAGATTCACCTCTGATGCCCCCCCCCCCCAGGGCAGCACACGGAACAGGTTTACAAGTGGCAAAGTGGCTGAACCATGTAGGGGCATCAACTGACCCTCGCCAGCAAGGTACGACAGACCCCTGGCAGAACGCTGTGTGAATATTCCTATACTCCGCAGACGTCCGGAGGGCGTGGCTGCGGCATCGATAAAAGCAGGTCCCCGGTGGAGAGCTCGTCGAGACTTGGCCATCATGAGTCACTGGAAGACGTGCTTACATTATGTTTCCCATTACGGCAAGTGTTGAGATACCAGTCAGGATACTGCTACATATCAAACACCACTTTCCTCCGCTAGCCAATGTGTATATACAGTCAAATTGTATGTATAATTCTAATATTTATAAGCCCCACGCATTCAGCCCTTTAACTTAAGGTGGCTGCTTGTATTGAAGTATTTTACGTGTTTTTGAAACCTAGAAGTGCCAAATTGGTAAGGACGACACAGCACGCGCAACACGTCTCACCCCTGCGTATAGGCGCAAGTCAATGAACTGGGCGTGCAGACTTCACGCCAGCAACTCGCTCTATGAGACATCCAGTGGTGACTCATTTTATAACGTAATATTGACCATAAATTTGTATTGTACCCAGCTATGCTTTTAAAATATCCTGTGCTATGATTTCCATTCGTAAAAGCAACCGCAAAAAACACCCATTTTCGAAATTTTCAGCAGCGTGAAAATAAACATTAGAGATAAATGAAGGACCTGAAATGGGTATACGCACGTGTAACGTTCTTTGACTGCTATTACTTAGCAGGCATCATTTATCCACGTTGAGCAGTTTCAAATAATATTGTAACGGCCGAAGCTCTGCACGCCGTTTGGTGGCCCGGACAGGCAGATGCGTAAGGTAGTGAATTCATTACATAATTATGTTAAAGCTGAATTTTTATCAGTTGGTGAATCACTACCAGAGGTATCATTTCCCAAACGTCCCCACACTTCCCCACCCCTCCAACCCGTTAGCTTCCGATAACAATAAATAATAAAACTACATACTAACTGCGACGTTTCAGGAACTGGAATCTGTCCTCGTCTTTAAGCACACGAATAGGCCGCGAAGAACACCTACACCTGCAAACTGAGTTCCTTGGACTGTTTGTGTCCCTGAAAATGGGGACAGACTGCAGTTCCCGAACCCTAACAATGTGTTCTGTTGCAAGTAGATCACGTCGTTCGTCTTTGTTTGTAATGTTTTACTGTCCACAGCTATCATGTTAGTTCACTTTCCTCAAGGTGTCTGTGTGTCTATTGTGTCGTTGACAACCAGCTATTTTGTCCTTCCTTATGTTTTTAGTTGTAATTATATTTGTATGTTGTTTCGTTCTTTCGCCACTTACTGACGCAATTACTTTTGTGGAATAATCTTTATTTATTTCGCATGGTTGGTTTGCAGTACCTGGGTGCTTATTTGTGTACATTTAATTTCTTGTTCGGTTGTTTGTAACTTACTGACTGGGTTCCACGCGGGATTGCATGTTTTCCAGTTACATATAAAATCCATTAGGCCGTTTACTTGTATGTTTGTGTGTAGTCTCTTATTTTCTGTAACATACCATTTGTTGCGATGGAGTCAGTTAAAAATAATGCTTTGGTTTGTAGCTTGCATCTATTTCAAGCATCGTTTAAAAATAACACTATTCAAACTATGTTCAACAGACAGATATCCACGGACTCCCTAACATACGCGAAACATATGCGGAATAACCCCGTGTATGCACTTTTATCATCATTTCAATAGCCGTCATTTCAGACAATTCGGTTATGTGTTCAGCACATAAATATCATGGGTACGATTCTCTATCAGGCATACGTATTTTTTTTTCTTGTGACAGTGCGTTACATCACATGTAGTGGATTACTAAGTCAATTAATGTTTTTCTTACAGCTAAGTGTAATTTTCTTCCTTTAGGTGAAATATACTTTTCTATGCACTCTCACCACTGTAAATATGGACACTATATACATTTTTAGATACCAAATTACTTACTATTAAAGTCGCTCATTTAGTGTAGGATGTCAGAACGAGTTATGAATGCCAGTAGCACAAAGTAACACTAAACACACTCCTGACAGTTACGAGTTACCAACGAAACAACTACAATATTTCACCGAGGTTCTAAGCAATTAGAGCTGTTAAACACGGTACACTTGTAGGCTAATCATACAACTTAGCACACAAGAAAAGCCATGCCTCACGTTTAGTTATCCTCCACTTAACCGAGATTACACGGTAATAACGATGGTGACACCGTGTCATGTGAAAGAAAGAGCAGCTTAAATACAATTACCCAAGGCGCTCGCTCAGACCGGACGTTGTTACAGCTACGACGGCCACGGCTCTTTCAAGGCCCGACCTAATGAAACAAGCGGCAATTATTTGAAAGTGTTTTTTTTTCTCGGAAGAATGACTGGAGGCTACGTGACGCTGGAACGAGACACCAGGACCAGTTCCAGCCACGGCTCCAGTTTGTTTCAGCCTCCAGGCATCTCTCGTATAGCTAGTTTTACACAGCGCCGCTTGAAGCAATGCTCCCCTTGTTGCTGCTGCTCTCGCGGTAGTTATTTTTCAAAGCTGAAACTATTGCAGATATCACAAATATGTTTAAGCAGTACCGTCTGAAACATGGGCGTACCTAGGAATAGTTTTCGGAGGGGGTTTTTAACTCTCATCTTGCATAAATGTTTCAATGTAATCTGTGTTTGACGTCTAACATTTTCATTGTTTTTGTAGTAGTATATTCTACCTTTTGTAATGTAAAATATAATACTTAGATAAGGAAACTGACAATTCAGAGGGGGTTTGAATTCCCAAAACCACCCCCTCGGTACGTCTATTGTTTTAAATGGTTTCTGCCATGAATAACAAATTTTTTTTCAAGACAAGAGAAACTATACGGTTTCGGCTAATGAGTTAGTAACCAAAATGTCGTTATTACGTAATTATCTAAAACCACAGTACGTAACTGAAGTAGCCAACACTGTGACAACCATCCCAAACAAAATTGCCATAATGTCTGCTCTCGTTTACGCTAAAATAATGTTTTCCCAATACAGCAGAAACACAGGAGCATGGCCTTAATCAATACTTCTTAAAAAAAATTCCTTGTCTGAATGCATAAGCGTTGCTACGTAGTGAGCATATAAGGTATATCAAAGAAGACACTCAAGGTTGTAAAACGAAACGATTGTGTAAATCTGCCAATGACAAAAAAAGTTATGTCTTAAGGCCACTTTTTAGTAAGTTAAATTTTTTATATTCTGAAAGGGTGCAGATATCGCAATACCGTTACATATAAGTGTTGGAAATTGTTTGTACTATTTAGCCTATTTTTTTAGAACGTAGGTTTTATAATTTTGGCTAATTATTGACTTTTAAAATTTTTTAGTCACGTCGATAATAGCCAAAATTATAGATCAAGCTTGTGCTTTGAAAAAATAGGCTACATAGAAAAAATAATTCCCAACATTTATATGTAATGGTTTTATGATATCTTCTTCCCTTCAGGATTTAAAAAATAAAACTAACAAAAAACAGAATAACTAGGGATCCGTGGCCTTCAAGGTTGGTGTTACCGTGACCATATGCACGTACAAACAGTTCTAAATACAGTTCACAAAGGTAGGTCGGCAATACAAGAAACAAATTGTAAATCATATCTAGAGACGGGAAACAATTCGCGGGTTCACTGACATGTAGGCTAGCCTTCAATAATCTCTGTGTACTCAAGCAGTCAACACTTGTTCATGATCTGCTCGCCGACACAGTAAAATGGGCCGGCATTTAGTTACATTGTTGTTATTGGCTCGTCAACTTCAAGATGGTGTCAAATAAGCCAACAACCAATTGTGAAAGTGGCACGAACTTACGGTTGCTGCAATTATAGATTGTGCCTGAAAGAAAACGCGAATATTTCAGGGTTCTGCTCATATCACTTAACATTTATATGATTTTGCGCAAAGTATAAAACATTTCAAAACTAAGCGAAAACATTCCAATTTTAGACGTTTATTTTTCTAACATGTCAACCGTCCCTACACAAGTCGGACAGCGCAAATACCAGCCAACGTGAGGCCGACTATTATGTAAAAATATATTTTTACTAAATATATGGAAATATAATATGTCGAGCGAACTACTGAAATATTTAATCGTCGATAAAATCTAAACTACTCATCACAATTCAATGGGACTTTTTCCCGAATAGGTATTTTATTAATGTACGTATATTTATACAGCACTAGTCTGTAGTATATTATTTGTTTTCAAGTAAAAAATTAAAAACTTTTTTTTTTAAATAAGGGCTTGAAACTACAAAATCCACAAATGATTAAAACTGGAATTTTAAAACATTTTTATATAATATCCAGGTCTCTATGATAACAGAATTTTAAAACAAAACGCGAGTATTTTTGCAATTCGGTTATTACAGACACCTCGATATTATTATATTAAAAATTAAAGGCATTACAGTTTTCCATTTTTGTAGATTTTGTGGTTTCTTATTTTTCTTAAAAAAAAACAGTTTTTAATTTTTGGCTCACAAGAGAAGAACACTACCGCATAGTGCTGCATAAATATACGTCCACTAATGAAATATCTACTCGGCAAAAAAAAAATTCAATTATGATTAACGGTTAAGAATTTATCGAAGATTGAGTATTCCAGTCGTTCGCTCTACATATTACCTTCCAGACCCCTTTAGTGGTAGATTGAACGAACATTACATTTGAATTAATAATCACGGAACAATACATTAGTAACATAATGGCTAATATGTTGCTCGCAACACACAATAACTATTAGTTTGTGTTATGTCGCACTG
Organism: Medauroidea extradentata; assembly: GCA_003012365.1. NCBI lineage: Eukaryota > Metazoa > Arthropoda > Insecta > Phasmatodea > Phasmatidae > Medauroidea > Medauroidea extradentata. The sequence continues at coordinate 24,603 of PNEQ01049569.1, forward strand.
TACTGGGCAAAGAAACAGTAACGAATCGAAAATGAAATTACGTGTTGTATTTATTCCTATCTGGTGTCTAGAGACTTGTCACGCCTTCCCATCACATTTATCTGTCAAAAGAAAACACGTCCTTCTAAAAGGAAAAAAATTTGTAGAAAAGGTGCCTACCAAATTATTTTGTAATAAATACGAAATAATTATTGGTCGTCCCGCAATTTTTAGTTGTAGCAACAAAATGTTTTTGAGGAGAACACAAAATTATTGGCATGGTTAATATGTACTAACAAAATAATTTGTAGTTACCACAAAATATTTTTTCAGGTATGTTTTTAAATATACGATACACATATTTGAAACATGTTTTGGGTTTTCTCACTATGGCTAGGAACTTTTTTTTGTAGGGCCGCGGCAGCCGAGTGGTCAGACCACTCGCCTCTCGCAAAGGCAATCCGGGTTCGATCCCCGGCGGGAACGGTCTCCGGACTTTAGCACGCGGGAATCATGCCGGACGGTGCCGCTGGTTGGCGGGTTTTCTCGGAGGTCTCCCGCTTCTCCCTTCCTTCTGATTCCGGCGCCTCTCCATTGCATTGTCATCCTCCGAGGCAAACAGACACCTGCGGGCACCCAGTCGCAAATCTCCAGTTCGGGATGTGATACCCGGTCCTCTGGTATACTCCCCATACGATATATATTTAGACTAGTAAATATGAAAATAACACCAAGCTGATTCGTAAAACAGAACCAAAGAATAATCTCCCGGTTGACTTTATACCACACTTTTCTAAAATAAAATTATAGGATAACAGCATACGGTCTCACAGAAATAATAATACTGCAATAACACTGTGCGTCAATTCAGTGCTCTGCGATAAAACAGATATTATTTTACCTTCGAGAAGTGGACCATATCGCTTCCTTTTTTTTTTTTTTTTTCAATTGAGAACTCCACTTAATTGGCGAATACTTGCCGCAAACACTGTAGCGGGCGCTTAAAACATATATTATTACGAAACTGAAAATTTTGCGTAGGCCCTATTATTTTAACACAAGAAGATAGAATTTAAACAACTCTTAATAACGTTCCAACAATACCACACGTCTGTAATTTGTCGGTAGAATCCCTAGACTCGTGATAGTTAAATACCCAATCACTGACTACGAAGCAGAACTACAGATGTGCACGTAAGACACCGAAACAAAGTGTGGCAAAATTCTTTTCGCGAAAAACTGATAATAATTAAATAACCACATGCCAGCCGAATCATAAAATGGTACCACTATGTCAGCGAGCAGCCAATGAGAAGCAGCTGTCTGCTTGAGAGCGAAGATATTATTGGAAGCCAGCCTTCAGGTCAATTAACTCGCGCATTTTTCAGGTCTCTATATTATTTATATAGGTTGTTTATTTTAAACTGAGCACTACTCAACATTTATAATAACCACAAAGAGTACTTTAATGGGTCAAATATGTTAAAGGGGTGGAACTTTTCACTTGGTTTTACTTGCATGGATGTTTTCATATTACAAATAGTAAAGATGAGTGCTAAATAGTTGAAAGAAAAATTTAAGCAATGCTCACTTTATCGTGAACAGTATGTAACTATAGGCGCTGCAAGATACGTTCAACCTTTTAGAAACGAACCTGCTGCAAAATGACTACATTTAGTACTGTACAATTATCTACAATAAAACAACAAACGGTAATATGTTTATTGCAAATAATTGCAAGCTACTAACTAACGTTGCCGTTCCCTGTGCCATTTGTCAAAACGTGCATTTATAACAGGTTAAAATTACCTTGCCACACCTATATAAGAGTAGATACGAGTACAGAGTATAAAAATTTTGACTTAAATACGTTTGGAATTTCACTCATCAGAATCTTACATGAAAACTTTTCTCAATGAATAATATAACAAGCCAAAGTCAGGCCCTGCAATCATAAGAATTTGTAATGAAAGATATACATATGTTGAACTGAGATGGATACATGTGTCGTAAAGGAAGGGTGAGGGGAGGGCTGCTCGTCAGGTTCGGAGGGCAACGCACTAGCAAGGCCGCCTGGAGACGAGGGCGTCGTCGGTGTTCCAGCCACTTGGCCTGGGGTGGCTACGCCGGCTTGAGGACCTGCCACCATTAAACCAATCAAGCACTTGACCTTGGTCTCCATACAAGGGGAGGGCGCGTGTGAAGACAGCGGTACTGTACGATCAGATACTATACAAACCAGCACTGGACAACTCTAAGACTAATAACAAAGATAATTGTGCTAAAAATCTGCATGCGGTTAAGGTTAATTCTACTACAGGTTAGAAAGATCTATGTTAAAAAATTCGTACAGGGAAAATTTCGGCCGTTTGAGCGCTGGTATCGGCAATGGGTGCAAATTGACCAATCACAGAGCTTTCCTAAATGTTAAGATACATAAAGTTGATAATTTGAAAGCTATTGGTTTGTATTTCACTTTAAAACTAAGTTGAATGACTTTTGTCATTTCCAAACCTATTTAAATTGAATTTTACTACGGTTTCGTAATATTCTGGTCCCTTAGCGATAGCAGCAGAAATTTTCCCTGTACCAAACTCTTCCATAAGAAAACACCATTTCTATTCAACTTGTAGTGGAATTAACATTATTGAGGTGAAACTATTTAATAAAACAATGTTACTATTTTTCGGTAAACATAAATTTTGTTTTGTTTATATGCTTAGCGTACGACTAATTTTGCTTTTGTAATTAAGTTTCGATTGTGACAATGAAAATTGGTTCTCCTTGGATAAAATAAAGTTTTCCTCAGCACTGTTATGTTGGCAGCGTAAATCTGAATGCAATAAAATGAAGTGTGGTGTCGTGGGTTTGCGTGAAGGGGAAACACAATCAATGTTTTCTCTGTGTTACACAACACGTAAGCTGCAAGGTACGCGTTTGTAGTGTATTTGCTAAGATACATTCTGCGAGTTTTCAGGCCTGGAGTACATGAATTCTCGGTCACGCCGCTCGAGTCGATAACTCCTACGAGAGATAGAGAGAGAGAGAGAGAGAGAGAGACAGAGAGAGAGAGAGAGACAGACAGACAGAATGTGTTTGTATGTGTGTGACACCACCAGAATGTTTAGTCAGTTAAACTATAACCTATTGCAACTAATCTGTTTCTTTTTGTGGCTGCATGACGCATTCCCGAGAAGAGTATAACTAAATGTCTTATTCTCGCCTTATCGTATTCTCGTGTATATTTCCTTTATGTGCTGTTTCATCAGCTTACATGCACACCACATGTTTCCAGTTGTAACTTGTAAGTAAAAAAAAAAAAAAAAAAAAAAAACATACCAGTTCTTGTGGAAACATTTGCTCTATGCTTGCTGCACTGCCTTGATTTCAGCAAATCTATGTCGGAGTAGTCCAAATCTCGTGTGCACAAAAAACACATTAGAATGACATCATTTGGGAAAACAATCTGCGTTAACTGCTAGCAGTTCTTATACGGTAAACGCTCGAGAATAACGTCACATTTTCTTACCTGTCCTCGCCAAAGTGCCTAATTTACTTGCGTGCAGTCGAGGCGTAACTAACATTTCTAATGACGGCGGTGAATTATTTAACTGTCACACAATTGTATTAATGTAACAGCTTGCCCTACATACGACGTGTGTCCCACCATGGACGTACTGAGAGAAGCGTATTGTAGTAGGTATCTCACTTTCAGTTGAGTTTGACTGTCGCTACTATCTGTATGGTTCCTACAACAAGTTTTTCTGTAAAAGAAACAACGGGTTCTGGAAAACTATCTTTATACAGAACATACTGTTACTGCTTCTGTAAAAATTGTTGGTACCGACAACCAAACAGGTCTGTTGTCGCAATTTTAACTGAAGTACAATACCTGCAACAGTACATTTCTTTCAGTGAATAAAGACAGGGGTAAAGTTAAGTCTGTCGTCCGTCTGGCTCGAAGAATGGTTGAGGTGAGAAGTAATAATGATGGAACATCAACGAAACACAAAGGCAGGAGAACCGGCTATAAAACACTCTGACAAACGACCACTACGCCTCCGCGTTTATCACGAGTGAAACTCTGGACGACCCGGTAGGGGATCCAGCCCGAATCGCCGTTGTGGGAGGAGAGTTGCCTAGCCACTACACCACCGCGGCCCTTTGTTTGCCAACATTTTTTTCAGTAAATTAATATGTTTAGTAAAAAAGAAGCGTACAAGGAATCAGAGCGTAACTAATTCCCGCAGATAACAGTGTTATGATAAATTGAAAAATCAATATGAATGCAATTATTCCCCTCCATCCCCCTGGCTCTTGATTCAAATGAATGTATTGAAAACATAATGCTGTAAAAAGTTTAAACACATGATAACAATTACACTAGTTCCCACGTATTATAATATGGTAGAGATATGTACACGGAAAAATATATTATAGCCCAATACAAATAACGTACAAACAAGATGTAAAAAATAAATTAAATTTTAAATCAAAACAATGCCTTAAAATTATGGCACAACATACGTTAATACACAGCTACACACGTGCGTAGGAGCTCCATCACAAACGTAGGCATACTCCAGACACACGGAAGTTATTGCAACTTATGCCGTGCTACTATCCAAGATAAGAAGGCTATGCCAGAAGACAGCCACAATCATTTGGTTTCTTATCGTGTTGTTTTCTAAGTGAAATGATAGTGGTGTGACAAATCTGCACGCACAAATTATTTATATTTTTTCATCATTTTCTTCTACAAATAATATGACTAAGGAGATACGTTTATTCCAAAACATCGAGACTTGTTAATTCGGTTTTATATTTTATATTTTTTAAAAATTATTTGTGGCCTTTTTGGACATACGTAGTGGCAATATAATTTAATGAAAGACTAGATTCCACTGCTTCTGTATGTACCTGAGTACAACCTGTGAGTTCGTTTTCTACGAGCCTCTATGTGATATCAATATGTGTGTAAATGATTTGCAGAATATTGATCTCTCAACCGTGCATCTTCCAATTATTGGTCAGAAGGGATTTTTGCGGCAGAATACGTACGACATTGTGGACCAATATGAGACATCGAGAAACTTACAGTAGCTTGCAGTTTAAACGTGTGCCAGAAAGTAAAGCGAATTTAGCACGTACCCGAATTCGGAAAGAGAACCAATTCCAGACACTTGAGGTTTTGGGCAGAAATTCACACAATAGACTAATAAAGTAGCCCTTTGCCTTACATTACTGAAATGCCACTGCCTGGAACCAGAAATATGTGAATGGTACTAGCGCATACTTATCTACATCACAGATAAAGGCAACAGGGTTTGAGTGGATTACTTACTTTGCAAGTATGTAGGTCTCTCTTTAAAACTTCAGAAGTACTTACTCTAACATCTCAGTACATCTATTCAGTGCTAGTCTTCCTTTCAGACAACTTCCCAATTTTCCAACTTAATTCATCAGTACAATTATATTCTACCAGAACGCAAAACAATATCCACCATCCGTCCAGTAATCTTTCTATGTATCAAAAAGGCACTTACAACAATGCTATTAAATTATTTAACAAACTTCCACTTGAAATCAAAGAACTAAGTACAAACAATAAACCACTTTTTAAAACGACATTGAAAAATTACCTGCTAAAAATGCTTTCTACACTGTGGACGAGTATATTCACTGTTCTGAACCCTTTTCATCCTCATATAACTGGTAGCAAAACAAAAAATTGGCAATTTTTATATTTTGTGTATTTGTCTTCTAAAGCCTGTAGATCACAAACACACTGCATGGCTGTGGGTATATGAAACAAGTTAGTTAGGGGCCATATATATAACATATATAGCCGAATCAATTCTAATTGATTTTTTGTATAAGTAGGGTAATTATATCCGAGTTAGTTGTATTAATAGTTTTTTCTTCTTTCTTTTCTTCTTGAATTGTGTACTGGCATACCAAATGATGTATACTTATATATCCATAATACATATAACCTGTTACGTTTTCTGTTCACTATGGTTGTAAGCCTAATTGTAATATGACTGTTTTTGTAAACCTGATTTTTAAGTAATATTATATGTGACCTGTGATCTTTATGTATTAACTCAAGATCTGTGTACTGAACTTTAGTTAATCAGTATTGGAAAATTGTTCAACAGTCCTAATATTGTATATAGTGTGCATATTGTATTGTATATCTGTATCAATCGATGACGAAATCTATACTCAGGAGTAATTTGCTCACTATCTGAGTCCATTGGGTAACATAAATAAACATAAACAATGCTGTTCATTGCAGCGGAGGAAAATTTACACACCTGCATTTTAATTTACTGCAGACAGGAACATTATTTCATCTATATGTAATCGAAATACAGCATATTAATTTGCATCATGAAAATAGGAACGCACAACTTTTGGAAAAGTGTCACACTTCTTAACGGGGGGAGTGAGTGAGAGATTTTGGTCAGCGCTTAACATCGAGGTTTTTAGCGCTGGTGAGTGTCATATGATGTATGGAGCAGCGCCGAAATGAAAGGGCAGGGGAAACGGGAGATACCCGAGAAAACCCGCCGACCAACGTCATCGTCCGGCACCGCCGGGAATCGAACCCGGACCGCCTTGGTGGGAGGCGAGAGGTCTGACTCCTCGGCCATCACGGCCCCTTACTTCTAAACGGAAAAGGTGTAAACCACAGGTGACTATACAAACGCTGAGTCACTGCAACATGTCCTGGGTTTGAAGTTCTGCCGTGTCAAGAGAAGGGGACTGTGTTACATGGCAGACATTAAGGCCACACCACAGCAGTAGGTGCCATGATATTTTTTTAAACGAGTGACAACGTCGTACGCTATTTTTGGATAACCCAGAGTTCTAAATCAACTCTAATCGAAAACATCTACTACGAGCCAATTATGTACGGCAAACAAATCAGGCTATGAAAACTTCAAATGGCGTTAAAGAATGCATTATTAGTCTTGTCCTGATTAAAAACTATAAGGCAGTGCTGCAAATTATACTCCATGAAGTTCTATAAAATAGCGATATGGTGGTTTGTGGAAATATTTCCGTGGAAATATTTCCGTGGAAATTACACCGGAGTACAAACAAAAAGCAGTCTGACTTAAGAGGCGGATATGAGCTATTTGCACCATATCGTCGTAGTTACGTTGTAAGACATTTGTGGGGAAAATTCCTGTGCATGATAGAGTAACTTACCTAGTTTAGCTAATAAAAATAAATTTCGCCGTATAACTAGTAGAATTAAAAAAAAAAAACACACAAATCGTGATGCTGCCAATATGACACGTATTTCTAAGGTTGTATTTACAATGTCATAATAAGTGTTTTAGTTATTCAAAACACGCAACGTTATCAAAACTATACTTATATGTAAACTGGCGAAGACAACCATTCCACAAATCCCTTCATTTTCACACGCGCGTTTTATACCGAACGGTTTTCTTGAGCGAGCGTCAGCCTTCTTTGACGCACCCGCCTGGAAATCTTGGTACGCTCAAAATTAAAACACTATACATACGCACCAAGCCTGTAATTGTTCATGATACATTGTGCGAGCCCCGAAAAACTGCTGTGTTTACCAATCCATTACGTAGAAACTTGCACAATTACTCTACGACGTTTGGTACATAGTACTGTTATGTTACAATGAACGTAAGAGAAAGGATATGTCATTCACGTTACGGAATTTTACATTAATATATTAAGATACAAATTATTTTTTACTGTGTATCTTACAGCTGATATGAGAAAAATGTCAGTGGCGTAAAAGAAACCGTACTTTTGTAACATCTCAATTACTTTGTTACTTTGTGTATATAGAGAAATTGCCAGCAGTTATTAAGTGAATTAAAGAACCCAAAGAGAAGAATTCAACAAAACAACTTTACACTAGGAATAAAAAAGCAAGGGTAGATAAGTCGGAGAAAAGAAATAAATTTTATTTTAAAGGTGTTGGGCTCTTAAATCGGGTCACTTCCG
>PNEQ01049570.1:5655-32687 GCA_003012365.1 Medauroidea extradentata
TGCTGCTTCTTTTCCTAATTTACTTGTTCATCTGAACTCTCCCCCCCCCCCCCTTCACCAAGGAATTCAACACTCACATTTATGAATAAATTTTGGCCCTCTCTTGTCACCAAAATATTTTGGAACTGCTCAATCAAAGTTTTTAATTTCGTCTGTTGTTATGTTACCTTGACTTCCCTGTGATATACCATCTTGTTTTCTACATTTGTGGAAATTTTATTTTCCTCCCACTTCTTTTTTTCAGATTGTAGCCTACTTCCCGCTTTAGTGTTCTTTAGATGTGGCCCTGTACCTGGAGTGGACTGCCCTTATTTTTTTTCCAAATTGTCTTCCCTTTATTGAATTTGCCTGCTTATGAGTTGTATATCCCTATCATGTTCATTAACCTTCACTCACACATCCAGGATTTTGTCTATATTTTTTGAAAGATTGTTTCCCTGCACTGTCGTTTTTTCCTTCAAGTTCTGTTGTCCTTATGTACTTTGTTTATTATCAGTTGATTTTGTTAAATTTAGTGCACCCTATCGTCACAAGATTTTATATGTTGTAAATCTCATGGAAGTTTTGCCTCCGTTCCCTTAGCCTGAGTTTCCATAGTGTCACTTCTATTAACCAATTATTCCATTTTTGTGACCAGTTCTGCAAATTAGTTTTCCAATTTTGAACACCGATCTGAATTTTGTCTTACAAATTTGCTTTTAAGTGTGTCAAGCTTGGTACTCTGTGCTGTGATTTTATTATTTAGAATTCCAAATGCTCCTGTTTCAGTTGATACTGTGAAGTGTCACATTTTATGCAAATTCAGTTTTCTGCTCTGCAATTTTAGCACTCTGCTCTGAAATTAAAATGTTTAACATTTCTGTATATTGCTGCACAAAAAAATTTCAAACTTCTGTATGCGATAAGAAAAAATAATCTTTACTAACACACAAAAAATAACATTATCGACGGTTTCTTTTAATCAAACAAATTTTTTATAATGTTGATACGATGACAATTAGTATTAACAAAGATTATTAAAAGGAAAAGGAACTGCGGGACAGGATTTTTGAGGACTAGACAGACAAAAAGTAAACAGTACTTCAATAATAGGAAACCTACCTCCTAAACAGGGAAAATATCATAAACATAATCAGAACACTGAAACTTAAGTTTAGGTGATATTCAGGTCAGTTGGATAGTAATTAATGCCTCAAATACTTAAAAATAGAATTCTGAAACTAATGACCATGAAATAACAACAAATGTAAACTATTCAGGTTCTCAGGTAGCAATTATTCTTATCTTTCATTATAATATCATACATTATTTCAGAAAGCATCTTTCGTCCAAACAATTTACAGTACATTGGAACAGTTCATTAGTAGTTTAAAAAAGAAAACCGAAAAGAAACATCAGTGAATTTACATGCTAGATCGAGACAGGCCAATGTTTGAACATACTTCAAAACTTTAAGGAAACAACTTTACAACACATAACGTTTTGATATAAGCAGATAAATAATTACCAATGTGAACAAAATAATTAAATTCCTTGAGAATTAACAGACAGCCTTTGAATAGAGGAACAGGCTTCTGGCGCATGAGTCAAATACAATAAACTAGACAAAACACAGGCATACTATTTAAACAGCCCACTTCATTTACAACAAATATTTTCTCGGCATCAATAAAATTAAATCATATTTTGTCAATAACAACCTAAATTACCACATATTTCAAACAGATTACAAATTTTCAAACACATGTTCATCGGGGCGAGTGACCAATCTAAAATAAAAACACGGACCTACGTGTAATTAAAATAAACGTACAGAGAATTGTACTCAGCTTTGTACATCGCGAACGTTGCTCCAGGCTCCTCCAGCCTGCTGGTTGGCTCACAGCATGTCAGAGAGAGCTTCTGCTTCTAAACACGTCTGGGCTACATTCTAGCTAGGCCAATCGCAGAAGAAAACATCCACAATTTGGGCCTGTTCATTCCTGAAGGAACAGAAAAACGAGCAATCTGACACCATGCGACAAAGAACTCCTACCTCCCCCTGCTCAGTACTTTACCTCACCATAGTGTCAAAGTAAATAACCACGTTCTCCTCTCCGTCTGGATTATCTACAAACTCGATAGAGCAAAGTCCACATCATTATATTTTTCTACAGAACAGTGACTGTAGAAAGGAGGAGTCAGCGACTATGTGGGTTGCCTTAAACGCAGCACTATCACCCTGGGGCTTACCACCTCCAACCCCCTTCACCTGGTCTGCCAATTTATGTGCGCACATTCACACTTCCTTAGCCGCTCAAGCCTGGAAGGTAGGCAGGGTTCAATACCCTGCCATCATGAGTGTACTTCAGGATACAGAAGTCCAAAAAGGTACGTAAGTGCTCATATCTAACTACCAAAACTCAATACTAATGTTAAAGAATGAAACTATACAGCCCGAAAACAAAAATAAACTGCAAAATCTCGATAAAAACTAACTCAATTAAAATTTAAAGTCATTCCTCGAAAGAAAAAACTAACCTGCGTCTGAACAAAGAAATATATACATTTTATCACAGTAATAATATTTTACTGTTTTATGAACTTGTCTTGGTGAGTGGCTCCAGCAGCCTCCTGGAATGCTGAAGTAGTAATAACACACAGGCTGTGTTATTATGTCCTTTTTCTTGAAAAAGATGACCATGGGATGAAGATTGTAGCATACCAATTCTCTCTCAGGCTTGGTTTTCCTTGTAACCTAATGCAGTCAGCCACAATTTCAGCTTTGCATTGTTGCTCTGTCTTGAAACATTCTGCTGCTCGATGACTGAAGATCTCGTAGCGAAACGTTTATTTCAAAATATTTGCCATTTACCTATCCCACACTCTGGGTGATAATATAAATAGTATAAATGACTGTTATTGTGCTCTCTGGCACTTCAAAGTAACAGAAGATGAGAGTTTCGTTTTTATCAATATTTATTAATGTGAACATGGCACACGACCATAACATTCTTTACATATCATACAAAATTTTATCGCCTGAAAGTGGCATTATTAATTTCATAATCCAGCACAATGATGGAAGACTGTTGTCCGAACGCCAGCAACGTATGCGTATGCGCTAAGGAGAGGTGGTAAATGGAGAAGGGGAGCAAGAGAGTGAACTAGGAAGATCATAGAGTAAGGGAATTTGAGTTATACAACAAATTACGATCAATCGAAGTCGCTACAGTTTATAATTCGGTCACTGGCGTCGCTGGATGCTCACGAGGCACCCCGGTGCTACCTCCTCCCCAGAAGAGCCCTAGATTCATCAAACATATCTCTGCAGAGATATGAATCATATAAATCATTCTTGAAGCAAAATTTAAACTTTCTTGAAGAGTGATCCATACACGAAGGAAGTCGAAGAAAAAGAAGAATAGAACATTCAGTCTTGAAGAAAAGTTTGTAGAACACATAGCATACAGTGAGCACAACACACGTACTCGCGAGGGCTTCTCCAAGGTTACAGTGATTGCGGATAGCATCCAGTCCAGAAGCAATGTCAGACTGGTGGCTAAACTGGGAGGGGCAATAGGAGCTCTCAGGACCACACAGAGGAATCGAGCCAGACTGAAGCATCACATCAGGTGTGTGACGCACAGGGCACCATTGAACATCGGGACTCCATCGTAGAGCTTCATGCAGGTGAGAAGCGTCGGTGGTTGGAGGGGCACATAGAAAGGTGAACCGAAATGAAATAGGTTTGCAGGAATTCAATCCAAACAACTCGAAATGAAGTGAATAAAGGGTAAGGTAAATAAATGGCAAACAATAGAGAGCTCTAAGCACTCGTAAATAATTAATCACATCAAAACAAGTGATTAAAGAATGCAAAACTGTCATACAAAATCATGTAACATAACACCCCGAATATAAGAGAATACAAACTGGAGAACACAAGAACTAGATAACACAAAACTGGAGCTCTAGATTAATTCTACCATTTTACAACTATGCTGTTTTCCTCGTCTGAATAAACCTTTTCAAATGGGAATCATGATCCTTCCTAATGCCTCTAGAGTCGTAAGGAAAACACAACAACACCGTATTAGGGCTCAAAAAGGATTTCACAATATACTGCCCCTTAAACTTCAGTATAAATTTTGCGCTCAACTGCTCAGCAGCATTAGGGAGGTCGAAATGTCAACACTGTACTGTATCGCCCACTGCAAAAAGGTGGGGGGATACGTTTCTTATTAAGGTGAGCCTGAACCTCCTATTTTGCGGTCGCCAGCCACTTAGCTACTGCCTCACACAGACGGTCCCTCTCGTCATCCGATGAAAATGCCATGGGAGAAGGAATAATCTAAATATTGAGGAACGGATGTGTGAGGTGCTGGTCCAGGAAAGGAAAACAAGGAGGTGCACCAGTGACACCATGGGCAGTGCAAGTAAATCTTAAAGAGATAAATTCCAGGTCAAATAGTAAAACACGCCTTTAAGTTTTCGTTTAATATTTCAACCTGATTTCTCTTCGGAAAGTAAGGGATCGAAGTATAATGCATCACAGCCCATTTAAAGCACATGTCTTTAAAAGCACCAGATATAAAATACTGAGCATTATCTGTTAAAAAATATGACCCGGAGTACAAAAATCTTCCAAATCTGGTCAATCAGAGCTTTGACAATCATAGCAACTTCCAATTTTTTCAAAGGGAGCAAGAACACATATTTAGTAAATGTGTCCATTAAAATCAAAATACATATATTCCCCCTCCTCAACTGCACAAAAGGACCAAAAATATCTAAATGAACGACTGCCAACTCCCATCTGCAACGTCTCCAGCAGTACTACCAAAATTTGCCTGTTTGGTGGGCTTACATTTTTGACATTTCACACACTCACTCACGTACGCAGTAACATCAATCACACTTAGGGCTCGGCCAGGCAAATGTAGCGGCTATTTTGTGGACTGTTTTGTTCAAACCGAAGTGTCCACCAAAACAGAATTATGATAGCATATCAAAATTATGGCCTGCATACTTTTACGGCAAGAACCTTCTTAGTTTTACCTGAGCTACCTGTAAAATACAAAATCTTGTTGTGGTCTGCATACCGACACAGCACACCCCGACGAAGCTGGTCTTGTATCTCCAGTCACAAAGGATCTGGCTTCTGAGCTTCCTTAATGCTAACAAAAAATTTTTTGGGGAAATTTTACATAAGCGTGACGTCCTCCATCGGCTTCTGTTCGTCAACGCAAAATTCCACGGGATTGTTCATCCTATATAACGTCTCGGCCACAACATTATCACAACCGCAAACATAGTGAGCTTTAAATCGAAAGTGTGACACCCTGAATACCCAAAGTCCGATTTTTCCTAGTTGTTGAGGGTGATTCAAGACCCTGCTCACAGCCTGATTATCAGTGTAGAGATCGCACTCCCTTTGCTCAATATAAGAGGAAAATTTCTCAAGACTGAAAAGACAAGTTAAAGATTCTTACTCATAACATCCCAGATGTTTTTCCGCTTCTGACAATGAACGACTTAAAATGCCACCGGGGTTAACCCTTTATTGTCCCGTTGTGCCGAAACAGCACCTAGCGCAAGCGACGAATCGTCAACCTGAATGAAAAAACGCCGGCTAAAGTCGGAAAGATGCAAAACCAGAAGAGAAGAAAGAGCTTTCTTAAGGGCTACAAAGGCTTTCTCGTGATCAGCACCCTAATTATATTCAACATCTTTACGCTTCAGGGCATTGAGGGGAGCCGCCAATCCCAAAAAGCGAGGGATGAATCTAGCATAATAACCTAACAGGCTAATAATTTCTGTACACATTTAATATAATGGGGATGGGAAAAATTAGCAACAGTTGCAATCCTATCAGTTTCCCAACTGTCCTGCGGAAAGAACATAGCCCAGAAACTTAACCTGCGGGGTGGTCAACGACACTTTACCGAGGTTGACAGTTAAGCCTACTTTACACAAACGTGTGAACACTTTCCTTAAGTGCTCAAGGTGCTCCTCAAAAGTTACACTTTACTCTATAATGTTGTCAACATAGTTAAACATAAAACCATATTTATGATCGGCCAAAACATGATCAAGAACTCTACTGAAGGCCTGACTGCCAAAATTCGCTCCCATGGGGATACAGTTGTATTATTACTGGCTCCACGGAGTACTGAAAGAGGTATATTTACGACTATTGAAAGAGGTATATTTACGTCAAGAGGGCTCTAAGAGACACTGATGAAAACTATTGTTTAAATCTAGCACGGAATAGTAACGTGCCTTAACGAAATGTGAAGAGCATCCTCCACTGTCTGCAATGGAAAAGGATCTTTTATAATTTTCCTATTCTAGCTGATATTGTTGACAACAAGTCTGAACCCATCATCCTTCTTTTTAACCAAAAATTCTGGCAAACAGTACTCAGAAGTAGACGGAGGGATCACACCAGCATTTTAACAATTTTTTATGATGTTACGAAAAGCTTCTAACTTGGGTGGAGGGAGCACAATGAAAATAACCTTCCTGAATTTGGATCTCGTTGGTAAGGATAAATTTGTAAAGCAGAATGTCACATTTGCCTATACACGTCTTCAGGACGTCTTCGAAATCTTGGCACGGTTCCTTCAACTTGCTCTGACGGTCGGTAACATTTACCTTCACCAAAGAAACAAGCGTGACCGCCTAAAGAGTGAGACTGAACTATCCGGAGCAAATCCAAATGTCACGGAAGCAAATCAACATTTGTCATTGCCCTAACCGACCCAAAGAAATTAAGCCCTAACAACGTCTTAACCTGCAAGCCTGGGAACACCCATAACTGTAATGTCCACGAAAACCGACCTACCTTAAGGTGGAGGTGAACACGTAGTTGCAACCTAATGAATTCGCCATTTGCGACACAGGCATGCGACTCCTGTTCCTCACAAACACGGAACATATGCCGACTTAAACCGGAAGACAAAGCAGCCAAATAATCTTCACTCACTGCAACTGTAAGTGGCTCCCATATCAACAAGGGCTTCAACATTCTTGCTGTTAAGGTTCACCATTGTAAAAATACAACTAGGAGGCGGACTATGTCACTGTCGGTCGGGAATGCCGCCTTTCAATGTCCCAGACACTCAGTCCGTTTATGCCCTGGCTAATGGCTATTAACACAGCGTCACTCCGACTGTGGTATGAACAGGCCGTTACAATCGGCCACAATGTGGCCCCTAGATGAACAATTTGCCTAACCTTGCCCTTCACATTGCTTGGGAATTCGGCCACAGACGACCTTGACAATGTGTCTTTGCTCCCACAGTGAACGTGATCTACATACGCATGCATACCTCGCTCATCTAGGGTTGGCGGGGGAGCGGAGGAAATAAGAGTGGTATTCCGCACCTGCCGTCAAACGTCTCTCTACATTACTCGTTAACACGCGGAGCTCATTTAAAGTGTCAGGTCTAGCAATTAATGGACAAGCTTGGCGCACGTGAGAAGCTAAACATTCAATGATCAGCTCAACTGTTTCCTTCTCTGAACCAGTCATGTTTAACGCTACATGCTATTGAGTCAATAAAATCTTGCATTGGTTAACCAAGCCACTGAAACCTATACACATAATCGTGTTCACAGCGTTGTAAGATTTGCAGTGGGAAAGCAAAATTCAAAAACACTCGTATAATGCATCAAAATCACCCTTTGGCGTGTTTATCTGTTCAGTGAGTAGAGTAAGAAAATGACCCTTCCATTTGGTAGTTAGAATACGTAATAATTGTTTATCACAACACAATTGCAAATCTAAAAGTTTACATGTGGCTATTAGAAAAGCAAGCACGTGTCCTTCGAGGATAGTTCTGGCAAGGTTTGGACAGAACTTAACAATAGCTTTTCGTCGAATGATGAGCTACTCACCATCTGTCCAGGCAGAGTCGGGAAGCTCGGGGAATCACACTCCCATAGAAATGCTACCACAAGACGTCGCAATGCCTTGATGTCCGTCAATTTGGTGTAGGACACGTCGTTCAAGAACAATATCACCTCCTCTTTAAGAAGAACGTATACAGATGACATGACGCTCGCAGCCATCATGAAATGCAAACAAAATAAAGTAGTAATTAGTATATCCAGCAGAGTAGTGAAACAGTTTATGACCTCTTGTTCAGTATTATTATTAAGAGGCACATGTAAACATGAACAAGAAATAGGGTGAATCGTGTACATTTATTACAGAATTAGGATCAATCGCACACAATGTATTCCATTACATTAAATATCGTACAACATGAATCAAAGACTTCAAATGAGCACCATTTAAGTTGTGCGACAAATTATTCAGAGGGTGTGGTACGAGAACACTTGAACTTCACAATAAAAAACAATTCAATAACAAACTGTGATTCTGGCATTGACATGTTACAAACATGAATTCAAGGTACAAGTTTGCATAATTATTTTAGCCATTTGGTAACACAGATAATAACGATCAACACATTTAAACATTCAGTAATCATGCAGCATAGATTATCATAGATGATTGCTCCATTATTCCACGAAACTGCAATAAACTTTAACAACAACTTCCCAGTTAATTTAGGCGCATATGCATTAAACATTCTCTGACATTAGACGTAAAGCTCATTAGATATGCAATACACTTCGGCTTCCAAAAAATGTAATATTTATTGTGAATAATACTAATCGTACTACTTTCATAATATAAGCGCAATTCAAAGATTTACACGCGTCATGTTTGCGGGCTCCACTTGTATCACCAACATCAATCATAATTTACTCACAATACCAAATTCAGCAATTAAGTTGCAATTGCTTTACATGCCAACAGGGGCATATCCAGTGTACTGTAACGTCCGCACTGCACATGTTGGCATCTAAATTCTCAACAAATGGAACAAACTGTTAACTGCAAAAACATACTAATTTCTAAACAATAATTTTCTTATAGACAGTTCCCAAAAAAGAACTTAGAAAAAAGCATATGTTAAATTAACAGCTATTCAAAATGATGACTGCCGCCTCCACACATCATGGGTGCTCTAGACCCCATCTGCTATCAAGTAGGAGCACACTTACATGAGCAATTGGATGATCTGCCTCCAACCAGGTTTGACTAGGAAGGGAAGGACTTGACACAGTACACAACCGCTGGCTTGCCCAGAGCTCGCCGCTGCGTATGCGCCAAGGAGAGGTAGTAAATGCAGAAGGGGAGTAAGAGAGTGAACTAGGAAGATCATAGAGTAAGGGAATTTGAGTTATACAACAAATTACGATCAATCGAAGTCGCTATAGTTTACAATGTTGCCACTAGTGCCGCCGTCGCCGGATTCTCACGAGGCACTTCGGTGCAGCACTGTAAACAATTTCTGTTATTGTATAAGAGACACGTAAGTACAAAACTTTTTTGACTGGCCACTAATATTTTAGTGATTGCAAATGTGTACTTAAAAAATTTTTTTATGTGTCTTTTTTTTTTTTTAACTTTTATTTGTCTACCATGAAGAGAGAGCGTATTCTCATCTAGTGAGAGTGAAAGTTCCAGTGTATTCGAAAGACCACACTGTAAGAATAACAGTCTTTAAATTGAAGTACAACCTAATCTTCATTTAAGCCTATATTTACACCCAAAAAGAAATTGTAACGTTGGTAATTCACATATGCCAGATGAAAGAAACCAAAATGTTTACCTCTAAATAATGTGGCTGGTAATGCAGATATATTTAGTAAACTGTGCTGTTAAAATTGACAAATTTTATTTTCATTTCCTTTGCAATCATAGCTGTACAGACTGGGTACCTTCTATAAAATGTAAAACAAGACTTTGATATGATCACACGTCTGTAGAACTATAAATAAAACTGTAGCTATACACTAAACATAAGTAAATGTTGAGCAAACTGCACTCTAAAATTTCATATTGATAAAAGTTGTATTTCTCCGCTGCACCTTACAGGTAGCATATCAAGGCCTCTGAAATATCTCACGAACTATCGTAAACTTTGGTGAAAAGATAGGCATTCTTTTGACATGTCGAGGTGTATTCTGTCTTAACAAACTTGTGCTGCTTTTTCATATATTGTTAACATTTTCTATGTATAAATAATAACCAAGGAATATGTTCTTAGTGGTAGAAATAATACAAAATTTCAAATGC
Source organism: Medauroidea extradentata (assembly GCA_003012365.1). Taxonomy (NCBI): domain Eukaryota; kingdom Metazoa; phylum Arthropoda; class Insecta; order Phasmatodea; family Phasmatidae; genus Medauroidea; species Medauroidea extradentata. Next base: position 15,797 of record PNEQ01049570.1, read on the forward strand.
CAATATTTCTATCTGAAAATGTGGCGTGCAGCCTAGTGCTCTACAAACTAGCTGTCGCTGTAAGTAACTTGTCAGTCAACAGTTTATCAATGTTGTAAATTATTTATCGTACTCTGCATCTGTATGGTATGGTAATATTTTGGGTTCAGAAATTACTATTCATAGTTAAATCTGATGCATCTTGCATGTGTTTGGTTGCAGTGATGGTTTCTCCATAACTGCTGTTTGATATGTAAGCTGAACCAAAGGTAATTTCACATTCTATCATGGCATAGTGCAGGATTTATGAACACTTAGATGGTACCTTGTTTTTTCCGAGTATATAGTGATGAGTTCTGCCTGTTTCTGTATGTACGTGTGAGGTGTACACCCCAAATATTGATGTTTGGAATTGAGCAAAAATGTTCTGTGTTGATACATTGCTCTCACCAAGCTAATTGGGTTGCAGACACCTGCCTTTTGGGTTGGCTTCACCATCACTCTCCATGATGTGCTGTGGAAGGAAGGTCTTGCACAACTCTTGCTCAAGAAGAAGGTGGACTTCACAGAACCTTTCTTCGTGTGGCTGCATGACTTACTTATCAGTGGCAAGTGAGTGTAAAAATGTTTTGGATGTTTTCTGCGCTTTAAGTGGTCTCTTATCTGCTGTTTGAACTGTGATGTGGCATTTTTAAAGGAAGCTATTTGTTACAAAACTCTTAAACTTGTCCTAAATATAGTTATCTGTTGAAAGAAAACACACATTCTAGACACTGACAAAATGGTGCTTACAGAAACAGCACATCTTCCATAAATACTTTTTTGAAGCTTTTTCACTTAGTAAAAAGTGGCTTTTTCAGATTGCTGTATCACAGAATTTAATGAATGGATTCAAACAAAACAACAATACAGTCATGCTTTAGATTACTGCATAACAACAGCCAGTAAAAAATGTAAGACCATTACTCAGACTCCTATTCAGGCAAGTCACTAACAGGAAACTTTCGTCCTGGTTCAGTGGCTATTGCATAGCAGCAGTCTGGCGCTTGGTGCACGTGCCAGTGCCGCCCTAATTGTACCCTTGCTCCATGCCACCAAACGCTGGTAAAAGCTCCATGCAGACAGCTACATTAAGGGCTGTGTCTATATATGACTTTCAGTTGTTATCCAATCATCAAAAGTCTCCTTCTGGCCTTAACACACACTATAACTCTCTTTTGGTGGTTGGTTGACTGCCAGGAAGCGGAGAGCCATCTTATTTAAAGTGAATGTGGTCAGACGGTGATTCGAAAGCCTGTTCAGCTGTTTTCATTACATTTTTCGACAATGGTGATGGATTTGAGGCTTCTCTGGAATAACCTGTCAGGTGTTACTTTGCTGCAACATAATTAAATACAACATTTAATAAACGACTTAAGAATCAGATGTATGGAAGATTTTTAATTTTATAAATATTCAGAAGCTACTGTAAATATACCTGATCTATTTGAAGTGTATCCTATGCAATATTCCATAGATGATTGGATTATTTACGAACCGTAATTGTCACTGCACTTCTAGTATATATATTTATAATTTTTTGTAACTTTGTTTTAAAAAGCAGAGAAAATATTGTGTAGCAACAATAATAGCATTATGCGAAGATGATGATCAACACATGTTAATGAAAAAAGTTTTCCTTATAAGTAAAATTTTTTAATCTTAAGGGCGTGGTTCACCTCAGTTTTCAACGTCTTTATTTATTTTTATATTTGTACCAGATATTTTTTTTTTCTTATTTTAGACATAAATTGTGACTAAATCTTCCTCTTAGAAAATTGTTGTATCTCTCATAGTTTTCGCGTAATGAGTCGTAAACGTCAAAATTTGCACTTCACGGTTTTATGTACGCCACTAAAACCAACTGACATACCAAACTGAAAAAATTCACAGTGTATAACAATGTTGTAGGTTATGAAATGACACATATAAAAACAAAAAATAAAATCTTTTTGCATTTAATAAACATTTCTGAATCCAAACTATCAATCAATTAAGCTGTGGTTAAATTTGCAGCTTTGAGTTGTAACAGTCTTACTCTAACTGTACTACATTTCAAGCTGTGATTTTGTGTTTTTGATAGTCTGAGCTGTACAGTTGTAAATTGGAATTGAAAGTTTTAGATTGTGCCTAATTTCTTTTGTGGTTATTGTACTTGAATTGTACCTGGTGGCTGTTGAATATGCCTTATGCTAATGATGGTAAGAAACATTTTAGGAAGTAGCCTTTTTTTAATGTTTGTGCAGATTAAATAACCTGTAATGTGATTGCCTGTAGTATGATTGCCTGTAATATGATTATTGTAGACTCTAGTTTGGATTTATGTGCATGATACATATAGTATTGTGTAGTAGTTTTTTTTTTTTTAATTTGTACCTTCCCTCACTCATTGCTAGTTATTCATGTTTCGTTGTTGCTTTTTTTTTTTTTGCAATTGCTTCAATTTTCCGCTGTATATATTTACAAATTGTTGCGCTTTGAATAAGTTGCCTGAGAGCCAGAAGGCGTAACAGACCATTGTGGCATAACTATTGGTTTCTGTGCAGGTAAGAAAGAAAGAAAAATACAATGTGTGTGACAATCTGTTCGCAAAGCTTTCAAGACACAGTAGAACTGCCTGTCTTCCCCACAACACTTCACATTTTGTGCTTCGCAAACAGTTTGTGACATACACAGATAGTTGCTATGACTTATGTCCCAACCCTCGTGTGCATGTGTGTGTGTGTGTTTGATATATAGTAGACCCCTGTTATAATGTTAGTAAAGGGACCCAGAAAATGTGTTTTCTTTATAAATGGGAAGGAACTATAAGAGGGTAATTTTGTATTATAAAATGGTTTTAGGGACTAAATGAAGGTAGCATTATATCCAGAAAAAAAGTTATAAGTGGGAACATTATATGGGGGTTATACTGTCAGCAGTTATGATAATGAGTATCTGATTTTTTAACTGTTTTTTTTTTTATTTTCACATAGGTCTCGGAGGTAAATTAATAACTGAAATATGCATGAATCTTATTTCAAACATTCCATGTACTCGTTCCTTATTGACAACATATGTTTCTCTAACAGTTCTTACATAACATTGGTTAATGACAAGTAGTAATAGTTCAGAACAACTGTTAATGACCAACTCCAGAGTTCCTCTGAAAAAATTCCTGTGCTTTAATAAAATAAGTTAACTTTTTCATTTCATTCAAAAGGCCAATAGCTGGTCAATGATCACCCTCCCAGAGTAAATATATCCTCTTATGGCTGTTTCAGAGCATATTGAAAAGTGGTTTGCACCTAACAACAAAATTAACGTACAGTAGAGCTTTCTTATCAAGAACCTTTTCTTTCATTATTTATAACTTCCCAGCCTAAACCTTATCTATGTACGTAGTAACAATATCTGCATGCGATTATTAATCTTGCTAAGTCTTGTGTGGCTTCTCTTGATGCACAATTAAGGACTAAATACACTAGACCCCCGATTTTACGAACCATGGATTTTACGAAGATAGCGATTTTATGAATATACTCTCGGGAACCGTCAACAAATCGAAAAAAAAAAAAAAAAAAGTTAAAGCTGTTGAAAAATGTGACTGCGCACGTCTGAGAGCAACGTTCGGCCGGTGAGCACTATGTACATTACACAGTTTGTCTACCCTCATTTCTTTTTAATGAAGTGAAAGCTTACTCTTCGTAGATAACAAGGCAGTGACAGTTAAGAGTTACATGCTGCCGCGGATCACCCCCCTCACCCACATACCTTCCAAACATCAGCGTGGGAAACAACTTGCAACGCGTTTCCCAGGTAATTTCAATCTATATCCTCACCCCCGCCCCCCCTCCATCTTGACGGAAAAATATCTTGCAGACATCCAACCCGAAACCCTCCCCTTCCCCTAGCCTATATCAGCCCGCTTTCACGCGTATATAATGCTGGTAAAGATAATCTCTATTACCGTGTGCACCACAGGATTTTTCGTATTCCCACCTCTACCCCCACCCAACCACTGAAAATGACAATCACATTTCTGGTATGTTATTTTTCGAGTTTTTGCAGTTTTTAGTAGTTTATTAAATTTTGCTGGTGAAGTGAGAAACTTCTTGGCTTGCAATCTCCTCCATACTGTAAGATTTCCAGCGCCGACGCTGTGGTCAGGGCATCTGCCTTAATTAAATTTCTCCGTGATGCACGTGTCTGCGTTAAGGCACTATAAAGAGTGGGTATAATCGTCCGCCATTTTGGGTCTTTCGGAGCTGGCGCAAACCAATGCATGCGCGCGCGCCACAAAAACCTGTGTAACTAAACTCTTCATAAATCTGAAACTATTCAGCCAAATGTATTCAAAATTTTTGTATTGCATTTATGAACTATAGTGCCAATGATAATGTACATTAACTTAATTTCTGCAACTATCATATTATTAAAAAATTTTTTTTAACAATGCCTTGTTGACATTTGACAGGAAAATGCAGGGTAAATTATAGTAAGCGAGAAACTTTTTTGTTATACAAGATAGATGGGGGGTATCAGCGAACAAAATAGAAAAAGGATAGTATAAATTAACTTTCTATGCCCCTCATGACGATTTCCGCGAATCGCTGTTGTTTTGGCGGCAGGTAGAAGACAGAATATTTCGTGCGCGAGGCATGGTCTCGCTCAACGACGCGAATAAAACTTCACTCTTAGTTTATCTACACAATATTTACTATGTAAATGTCCGTTACATATATATTTGTTACTATGTTTCTACAGTAGTTTGTAATGTTACTTTTTACTGCATATTTAATTAGATAACATAGAAAATAATTGTAAAAATAAGTAGTCAACGTATAATAATAAACCGCAAGACACCAAAACAAAGACTGAATCTAACATATGTACATATGTATTTTTACAGTAGTTTAGTTCACAAAGACAAATTCGACAAAAAATACATTTTAAAAACTGTTATTCATTTTCATACTTCTATTTAACTAATGCGGTGTACCAAACATTTTACTTTTTTTACAGTTTAAATTGATCACCCGCGATGTAAGCTAAAGTTACACATTTTGTAATATCACAGAAACTAATATTGAATATATTTGAAATTATGGGTTACAGCATTTTTTTATTCTTCCCAAATGCCATGTAGAAAATTGCGTAGCTATTTTATTATATTAATTAATCTATAACCTAAAATAGAGCATCAAACCAAAGCACTTTTTTGTGCGTAGCCTAACAGTGGAAGAGATACTAAAATTAATTTAATATATGTACACATTTTACAACGAGCAGTTATTTTGCGTACAGTTTAATACAGTTTCATCACTTAAAAAATATTGTTAGTGCAAATTAGAACTATGACTTAGTTTTCTTTTTCATTTTTTTTTTGCAGAATATCTTGCATCTTTTATTTACATTTTTGTATAAGTCTACTACAGCATAGAACCTCAATTATATCCCAAATGAATATATAACGTAAAAAATTCAACCGACACCTAGATTTGAACACATAACCCTTACATTACCAGGCTCGTCCCTGAAATAGCTATCTGTGATTTGCCGCAACCTTCACATGAATTTTAAGACAATAAACAGCAATCATAAATGAACTACACTTATCTGTTTATCGTAGTATAAGTACAAAGTAGGCCTATATGTTTTATGTGATCAATAATAAATGTGTTTCGAACAATATTGTTCAATGGACATACCCTTATTCTAAAACACGTATTTTGGTCACTTATTGTTAAGGAAAGGAATAATTCGCGAGTTCAATGGCCGACGTGTTATAATCCATTGTCCCATGTATACTCAAGCCCCGTCTATTAGTTTATTGTTTGTTGTTCCTGTGAGTAGCAGCTAATGACAAATGGCTGGGGCTTGTATATAAATAGATCAATTGATTCCTACATGCATGTCGTTGAACTCGCTAAATATTCCTTTCCCTACTTATTGTTATAAACTTTTTACATTATATTTATATGTTGTGGTTCTGGCGTTGTGTGGTGTACAAGGAAACATTTTATTGAGCGTTTAAGTTAGTGTTACAATTTACATCTCATTCTTAGGGGATCAAAAATTACTTAGTGTTAACACGATCTTTATATTTACGTGGTTTATATTAACAAGGTTCACTGTAGTTTTTAAGGCCATGATCTGTCATTTATTTCAAACAATTGCAAATAACTCAAATATTTTTTAACCAAATGCTTTGAAAAAATTTTTCAGACTATGTACAGTCATACGATACACAATTATGCCAGAGCGTTTTTTAAAATAATGTACCGTTCTGCTAGCAAAACATTATTTTGCTTCATTTTGGCTTATTTTGACAACAAAATATGTGATATTTCAGAGGCAAAAATCTAAAAATAACTTTAGTGTATTGTAACAGAAAAAGAAAGATACAAACGATGATATATAAGTGTTAAAACTGTAAGAATGCATTTAAAAACCTATTTTCGAAACCACTGCAAAACTAAAGAGCAAGGCCTTGATAGGCTTTTGTATGTAACAAATTTCTAACCAGTATCTCATTGATAACGGAAATTCTTACTTTATGAATATCCATCGTGATAATGTAGATATAGAATAGAAATTACAATTCCCGCATTAACTGTATTGGGCGATAACTATGTTAATTTACGAGGTACGCTACAGTAAATTAGTGGCACTTCTCCATACTGTTTGTTAGCTTGGCTTAATGGGCATAAAAGCAAGCATGCTGTGTTTTAGATATTTAACTCATAGACTATAACAAACATGTTTTAGGTCGTATTGTAAGAAATATTAGCACTTGCACAAATGTGTGAAGAAAGATTTGTATTTATTATCCCGACTCTATAAATCAGCGTGGCTATAAATACTGTCTGCACAGAGTGAGTGAAGGGCAGCTACAATACAAAAAAAATAATTTTATTCACACCGCTACATGATAGGCAGTGTGACGTAATTTTTAGTGTAGAATGACTTAAAACAAAACTTAATTCATATTAGTAAATAAACTATTTTGAAACCTCAATGAAATCAGTTTAAAAAAAATTCATTTTCAGCAACTATTTACGTTTACAGCTTCAGGACACACTACGTATAAATCTTCAAACTAACTTTTTAGCAACAAAGTAGAGATGCATCGATCTGTCCAATTGGTAATCATGTATTTTGCATTAGTAACACAAAATACAAACATGTTTGCTATTACATACCAATAATTTGTAATAAGGCCGATTTTCTTGAATCACTTTCTTTAAAAATTTACATTTTTTATTTGTAACAAACTGAAAATTTTTAGAATGTTCAATAAATTGAATGAATTCTGTACTTTTAATGTAATAATGGACTCTTTTTACTACTGAAGCATCGATAATAGTAGTATGAATATTTACATAACAAATAGCACAAAGTTAAAAATATTATATTTGCATTTCAATGAGTTACCGATACTTTTAAAAACCTACTATAAACATCATATGAAATAGCTTTGATGTATTTATTATTTGTTATTATTTGTTGAAAATGTGTCTTTAAGTAAATAAAAAATATATATTTCCAGTTGTATGTAGGTCTAAGCCTATTTTGTGGGAGAATCAACAATCTTAAAAGACTTCTAAAAAAATAGTAGATTTCAAAAACTATCTGTAGTGAAATTAAGGATGTTGTATTAATTTTCTATTCAATATTTTATTTTGTGAATCTATTTATATAATGTATATTTCTGTATACAACCCTAAAATCAGTTATTGAAAGTTGAATATGTTATAATAAATACAAAGTGTAGAGTTAAAATTAATATTTTAAATACTATGAGGACAAACCAAGGAATAAATCGTAGTCAGGTCGTTGAGGTAGACGGCGCGGCGCGGCGCGCCAGAGATATTCTGTCTTCAACCTGCCACCAAAAGAACAGCGATTCGCGAAACTCGCCAAGAGGGGCATAACTATTAATTTTATACTATCCTTTTTGTTTCGTCCACTGACACCCCCCATCTATCTCGTAAAACCAAAAAGTTTCTCGCTTACTATATTTTACCCTGCATTTCCCGGTCAAAAATTTTCATGCCATCGTTAAAAATTTTTTTTACATAGTAAATAACTGTCATAAAGAAAATTAATGAATAGCGTCATTGGCAGGACAGTTCATTAATACTCTGTAATTTTTTTAAAGTCGATTGACCGAATAGTTTTCGATTGGTGATGAGTTAGGTTTCTGCAATTTTTTGGGTGCGCAAGCATGACTTGGCTTGCGGTAGCTGCGAAGGACCCAAAATGGCGGACGATTATGCCTAGTCTTTATAGAGCCCTAGTCTGCGTGAGAATACTGCGCCCTAGGCGTGGGGGGAAGGGGGGGGAGAGAGAGAGAGAGAGAGAGAGTGTGTACGTATGCGTGCATGACTGCACGCTAGAAGCAAGACAAAGAAAGAGGGTGGGACGCGTTATCAGTACTACACATTAGCCAGGCGACCATTTGAAAGTAAACACGACTGGGCAGCGGGTAAGAACGGCATAAGTGACTAAGTTTAGACTCGTTGACGGCACCGTTTTTGCATTATCTCGACTCTTGTCGTGGTGTTCCATCGTTAAAAGGGCACAAGTACCGAACATAGTCTAGCACAAAGGCTTGTCTTCAAACTTCACTTGATTTTTTTTTCTCATTATTTTCGTGTTGCAAAGGATAGCACATCAGCCTGGCGGCCTCCGAAAAAATGTTGCGTGTGACACTAATTTTAGTTTCTTTTGACAAGAGTCCTGTAAACCTTTTTAGGTTTATTTTTCCACACAATGGTACGGACATCAAAACTACACGAGCGCGAGTAGGCATCCGTGCTTAGTGTTTTATTATTTTTGTGATGTGGATTGGTGGTATCGATCGTTCGTAGGTGTGATTTTAATCGGAAGACGTTTGTCTGTTGGTACTAACTTAAATTCAAGTTATTATTTGCCATTTTTCGTGTGAAACGATATGGATATCAGACTATGTATTCGCGAGAAGACACTCGGGGCTTGGTGTTTATTATTCTCTCTTTTTTTCTCCAGGACATGGGTCGGTCATATTTATCGTTCAGGGGTACCATTTTAATCGGAAGACGTCAGAAATTTATATTATAATGTCAACTTGTCGTACTTTTCCACAAAACGCCATGAAAATCGAGATCCCACTGGATATACTTTGCGGAAAAAGTTACATTTTAATATTTGGTAAAGGGGTTGGGGGCAAAATTGGCCTCAATCGATTTTACGAAGGTAGCAATTTTACGAATGTCATAAATGGAACCGTCAGTATTCGTAAAATTGAGGGTCTAGCAATTTTATTGTACAGATGTGAACATTCAGCAAGAAAATTTTTAACTTAATTTGGGCTTAACTCTTTTTAACGTGAGGAATAATGGAACATTATTGATATACATTTTAACTGGGTATTATTTATCATCAAGTTAATTAAAAGTATAATGCACAAATTTTGTAGCATTTTTATGCAGTCAAGTCTTTCTAGTGTTAACTAATAGGGACCAAGGCTTTTTCAGATTACCAGATTTACGGATTAACCAAAATTCTTCTTGTATTGTACTAGGTAGCAGAAAACTTTCAGAGATCAAGAAGGTATAAGAATTATTATTTACAGGTAATACAGTGCTTAAAATTAATGGACTTCAAAAATACTGTATATAAAATGTGGAACTTCATCACTGCATTATGATAATGTAAAAGTGTGTGATACTTTGCTTTTGTATTAATTATTATGTTTTATTTTTTTAGAGGTTTTGTTTTTTCCAGATGTTTCGTTTTTTTCAGATGTTTTGTTTTCTTTCAGATTATCCGGCAGTTTGTATTAACTGGATTCTTTTAAAATTTGGAGTTAACTGTTTAATGACTTGCCCAAGCAGCTAGTACTAGTATAAACTGTAGGTAAAATAGTGTGTTTAAAAAACAAAACCTCATGCTCTAGGAACATTGTGGGTTTGTCAACTGGGATCAGAGTTATGATTCCTTTAATGTGGAAATATTGTGTTCACTACAGTTTTCATCTTGTAAGGTGTAGCTGTTATTCAATTGCTACAGTAGACATTAATTCAAGCAATTGTCTGTAAGAAATAAATTTTTACACAATAGTGAGAAAGTATAGTATTATAATAAATGATTAGTATGTAGTCCACTTACATTATGAAGTATTGTATTTAGTCAGTGGGCCAATGCTAATAGTCCAGCGGTAACTCTGGCCTGTAATATATGTTTACAACACAATAATTAAACCTTACATACCATGTGGTGTATGTTTCAGACCAGAGCGTGTTGTGATGTTCATGACTGATGTTGTTGCGATGGCTCGCTACTCTAAGTTCATGAACTGCTTGGAAGCAACACAAGCAGAATACCATGCTATCAGTAAGTCCCAGCTACACATTAAGATAAAACTTATCAGTTAAGGTTAACAGGTCCACTCCACATAGGATTCATTTGCGTTTCTCAACAAGTTACTTTTATAGTTTGATATTAAAAATGTTGACTTGTCTTGAAAGTTATTTACTTTTAAATAGGCTTTTTTCATCTGCGTTTACTGTTGTGAAGTCTGTAACCATAAATCAAATTAATCAGTTAATTATAACATATTTTCATTGTGAAATTACAAAATGACTGGTAAAACCATACCATGTTAAAAAATCATGTTTAATAATGCTGTAGGCTATGTAATTTTTTGATATTTAACATAAAACAATGACTGTCATGTTGAAGTTTTCTTAAAACAGAGACAGTGCAGTTTCAAACTAAAGAAGTATTTTGGACATACACCATTGCAGCAAATGGTATGTTACAGAAAGCCAGAGAATATTGTGCCAATACACTCACTCAAAGGGCACAAATTTCTTGGCCAAAATCTGTTCCGTAACTTGCAAAGCAAGAAAACTATTTATAATTATAACCAACCAGGGGGCAAGCAAACATCAAATAATAAATACTTATAGTAATTACTGATGAGTTATCAAATATGCAATGAGAATGCATAATTGACATTTCACCACTTTATGTATTTCACAATTCTGAATTACAACAAATTAAACAATGTTATCATTTGTACTCAAAAATCACGAGTGCTTTACCATTCAAAAAACCAAGCTTGTATTTGTTATACATAACTTACGAATATACTCCATAAATACAATCAGCCCCACCATGCCTTACACACTAACAATTGCAGTGTTCCTAGAACATTCCAGAATGACAATAATTAAGAAAACAAGTAGTTTTACACGTACACCTTAATACCAAAGCACAATTTCTCACTAGTTTCTCACAGTTCTCAATTGCACAATTGTCATTCATTCATTCATTAGTCAAATACCGCAGTAAACCCCTTTTCACAGGCCAGCAAAGAGTTAAAAGCTCCGCACCAATTCCATCACTATATTGCAATTCCTGCAGTGATCTTGTCAAGTCAATCCCTGATTAAGGTCGCCTCAAGCCAAGACGTTGACTAGCAATAAACATGCTCTTTGACACCCGATGAACGTGACTTTGTAGACACTCACCTTTGTTGCAACAGCTTACCGTGGCACACTGCCACACGGTGCCGAGATAGCCATCTTAGTAAGCAAGACCCTCTTCCGTCCAAGTTGTTCCCAAAAACCCTCAAAATGGGGCAATACGGCACTATAGCCTTCTCGACGATGAACTATGTGCACCAGTCAGTCTTAGCATGCCACCAATGGCACTAGAGGTGATGAAAATGACCAACATCACTGCTGTAAGTCGTCACATAAAAATGTGGCTCGAGACATGCGCGGACTCACACCACCTGATCCGAACACGGGACCCACCGCTCGTCAACGAAGCCAGCTAACAAGTGACACTCTCTTCGCTTGCTGCCCACAATCTCGGCTCCGCTCCCCCCCCCCACCACCCCCAACCAGCAGTCACGACTACGTCATTCCCCACCGGGCCCCCCCTCCAAGGCCTATAGAGTGGCTGGCCCAACAGTTAAATGGAATCGCACAGAAGCAACGACTGGCGATTACGGCACGAGAGAGAGACAGAAAGAACCCCAAACAAGTAAAACTCAAACCAAGCAAACTCAAACCAGAGAAAATGCTGAAACTAAATCCTAAAAAAAAACAAATTAACATAAAATGAATCCAAATAAACCTCACCAGGTCACCTGCTCAGTACAATTAAACAAGTAAACAAACAGGAGGACTTTGTTTGCAACTGTAAAACTAAGGTAAACATATACAATTCCACAAGGAATTCCGCCAGTAAGTATGAATCAGACAAAAAATTATTACAACAGACAGACAAATCAAAACAAACGACAAAAAAACTGGATGTAGATGACACAGCAGGAACAAAGACACCTTGAAAAAGGGAACAAAAAAAAACATAACAGACAATGAAAAAATAGACTAAAACAATGGTCTCCTTGCGACAAAACAAAATTTGATATTTTGGAGACTGAATTCTGTCTCCGTCTGCAGGCACATACGCAGTCCGAGGATCACTTGCAGGCTGAGTATGGGCACTGGAAAACAAGGGGTTACACTCTGTACTCCCTCTTCTGTCCTTGCCAATAGGGAAGAGCCATGCCCTGATTGGCTGCACAGGTTAAGTCTGTTGTTATTGGCTAATGGTTTCCTGTGACAATGGGTGTGGCTTAGTTATTTTTTGTTGAAAATTTACATCTTTTTTGATGATTGGAAACCTTTGCTTGCGAAATACATTTCTGTTACTAGTTATGAATGCTGATTCTTTCATTTTTGTTTTAAATTTGTTGTTTCTTGTCTCAGTGGAGTAGCATTTTCGCAGAGAATTGTGTGGCTGTTGTCTCAGGCATGGTCTGCTAGCTCAGAATTTTGAACTACACCCTTCTTTACATTATTTTTGATTCTTTAATGTGTGTAGAATGGTATCTGCCATTCTCTCCAATGTATACACAGCCACATTCACAGGGGCTCTAATACATTCAGTTCTGAGTTTGTGAGTTGTCTGACATTGGTTTTACTTTGGTAACCATGTGTTTTATGGAATTGTCTGATTTGAAAGCTTTTTGGAGTCCATATTAATTACCCAACCTTCATATTTTTCTGAGAGGCCACATACGTGTGGAATAACCAGAGTTCGTACATGTTGTTCGGTTGGTTGTTCATTTAGGCCTATATCTGTGTTGGTTTCCTGTACACTTTTGTAGAAAGGTGTGAAAGGTGACAGTGAATACCCCATAGCCATGCCGTCAGTTTGCTTGCAAAATTCGTCTTGAACTGGAAGTTTGTTTATGTTGGCACAAAAAGAAGTAAATTTTCAACAAAAAATGTTAAGCCACATTCATCATCGCAGGAAACCATTAGCCAATAACAACAGACTCTTACCTGCGCAGCCAATTAGGGCATGGCTCTTCTCTATTGGCCAAGACTGAGGAGGGGGTACAGAGTATATAAATAAACCCCTTGTTTTCCAGTGCCCATACTCAGTTTGCAGGTGCTCCTCGGACTGTGCATGTGCCTGAAAATGATACAGATTACGGTCTCTAAAACATAACATTTTGTTTTGTCGCAAGGAGACCATTGTATTCGTCTGTTATTTTATTGTCTTGCTGTCCACAGGTACTGTGTTATTTCTTTTTGTTCACATTCTCAAAGTGTCTTTGTTTGTGCTGTATTGTCTACATCCAGTTTTTTGTCATCAATTTTTTTGTCTGTTGTAATTATTTTTGTCTGTTGTTTTGAACTTACTTACTTACAGAATTCCTTTTGTAGAATAATTTGAGTTATTTTTTTCCTTTTTCTTTGGTTTGTTTTTTGGTGCTTGGGTGCTCGTTTGTGTTAATTAATTTTCTTGTAAATCACTGGCTGAATTCCATGTGGAATTGTATATGTTTGCCTTTGTTTGTCAGTTGCAAATAAAGCCCTTTTGTTTGTTTACTTGTTTGTTTGTGTGTATTATATGGTTTTCTGTGAGACACCATTTGCTGCAATGGCGTACGTCCAAAATACTTCTTTAGTTTGTAACTTCCCCCATTGCAACATTCGTTCAAAAATAACATCAATGCCTGGTATGGACCCAGTATGCATCTTTCTGTTCATAAACTGGAAAAGAAAATCAGCCTTCTTTCTCAGTGCTCAAACAACTTGACCTTTCTTTGTAAATGTGCAACAATGATGTTATTCCAAAAGGACTAACAATGCAATGCTTAGTTAACAGCAAATAAGCTCGCAAAATACCAATAAAGCTAGTGAGGGTCTCTTAAATATGAGAATTGCCTTCCTCCGTTGCCCAAAAGCACAGTTAAATAGTGGAATATTGGAACTTCTGCTTAGTTTCCAATCTGTCCTGACCACCAAGGACTTCAATAGTATTTATCAGTCCATCTCAAACTTGTTTGATAAGAAGTCACAAAAATGCAAAGACAAGCAAAAAGTGAAACTTGCCAACCTCTCGACCATAAAAAACAAAAAATAAATAAATAAAAAATAAAAAAACACCAACTATTCCGCAACCTATCAACACTGCTGTGAATGCGTTGAGCAAAACATTGTCAGAGTCAGAGAAATCTGCATCGCTCCACGGCAGACACCTGTTCTGGACATAGTTTCTTCAGTCGAAAGTGCTATTGTGAAGCCACCCTGATCCTGGGGGTAAAATTTTGGATATATATAAAACAATTTCTATTAATGTAAAGCTCGCTCAGATGCCGACACTTGAGATTCTAGCTGGGCAACTAGGGTAAACTTATGAAAATAAGAAACTTTTGTACTTAGGAGAGAACCCCAAGTGTTGCCCGGCCACCAAGCCCAATTTTGCGAATGCAAAAAAAAAAATATATATATATATCACAAGAAGGAATCGCGCGAAGCAATAATGGATAAAAACAAAGTGTAATCTAAAGTGACCCTGTTCAAGAAATGCTTATTAGTGTAAATTGTGTATATAATTCGGTGTTAAATATCTGAAGCTGCTAATGGGTCTAAGACACGGCTGAGGTGAATAACTACCTCTGGATGCAAGGTTATAAATGAATATCTTAGGTTTGTAAAGTTATGTGTTAAAAAGGATTATCTCTAAAATATTCCAAGTCCACAGTTTATCTAAATACTGTACTTAAAGATGATATGATCTTGTGTTATTTGGGCTCTAGTGAAGCAGAATTTTAAAACTTAATAACTTTGTCCTCTTGCAAAATATGTGTAAGATCAATTATTCAAAAGATATGTGATAATGAAGTTTGGTGTTTGGGAAAATATTCAAAGCCCAACATTTGTGTGGACACGTGATTTTAACATAATTATGTCATGTTTGGTTTTGTTTTAACCAGGTTTTAAAATTAAACACCTTTGTTCTTTTGGTAAAATTCTATAATATTAATGGTTTAAGAGTTATAGAATTTTGAAGTATATGTGTCCTGTTGGCAAAGGTACTAAGCTAAGCATTCCTGCCCAGGGTCACGTGAGCAGACCAGTACTTGGAAGCGCGCCAGGGTTTTCCTGCTGACGTCAGAAGGTCCTATTGATGTCACCAAAGTTGTTTAACAAAGAAATAAATGTGTTTGATAAGTAGAATGTCAAGTACAATACATCAAGTTCATCAGCGTAATTTTCCCCGTTTTTTGTATATTAAATGTAATATAACTTTGCATCCAGACGAGTTCGTATAACATAACGGAGGTCGCGGTGCAGGGCGCGCGCCCGCCATTTTGGTGGAGTGGGGGGAGTGCTTTTGTTGGCTGGCAGCGTGGTCGCACGAGTTTCTCTCGCTGGCCTTCTTGTGTGTTTTCGATCGGCGGCGAGTAGAGGTTTCCTTCACCGGAGTAACACGTGTTTTGGTAACCACGAATATAAGGACATACCGTAGTGGCCAAAGAGGTGGAGCAAGCGGCAAACGAGCGGTGCATGAACAGACCGTGAAAGCTTCCTTCTAGCTTATGCATTTTAATATGTAAAATCTGTGGGTAACGAGTGATGGGGGATTTCGTGCGACCCAGTAGTGGCTGAGGATGGTTTTTGCCTTTTCCTATTTTTTTTTCTTTTGTTAGCCCGTGCGTATCCTTTCCTCCACGATTTATTGGTTTAGTTGATGTATAACTTGTATTGATCTATATGACGTCAGGACAAAGTGTAACTGCATGCCGCAAGTACAGTAATAAATGATGACGCCATCTAGCAGAGATCATGGCTCTTTCTTTATATGAAGTAATTCTCCACCCACCTCTCGAACCTGCTGCAACCCATGAGTTTAGAGCCTACTGCTTACAGCCGGAGCATTTGTAATAGTTATCAGTTGGACTTCTGTGGCAAAGTAATTGGTTACCACGTATCACATGCTAAGTACCACCACATCAAAACTGGCGCTCATGCGCGGGGCATGAGGAAAGAAATGTGAGTATTCCTCAAGAGGTGGGTTGAGAGAAAAACGCCGATCCGACCAAGCAGACGCGACGCCGAATTGATCAAGCAGACGGGATGCCGAACTTTCCAAGCAGATGACTGGTAAACTGAACGGAGGTTAGCCGACGAACTCACTACAAGTGCTAGCCAACGCAGGCTCGCCTAATAGGTTGGAGTCCAACATTGAAGGGAGGTGAGCCGGGCAACCGGAATATTATTTTCGTCTCTGTGGTCTCTTAGGGAAATATTTAGTGTGTATGTTGGCCAGTTTAGATAATTCTACCCGGTGTATGCGATGAAAGTAAAGCAAATTTCTTATGAGTAAATTTAATGGTTACCACGTGGCTTTTCAGTGAGTTTAATGAGAGTAATATCTGTTTTTGTGGTTACCACGTGGCTTTTCAGTGAGTTTAATGAGAGTAATATCTGTTTTTGTGGTTACCACGTGGCTTTTCAGTGAGTTTAATGAGAGTAATATCTGTTTTTGTGGTTACCACGTGGCTTTTCAGTGAGTTTAATGAGAGTAATAT
>PNEQ01049575.1:0-14896 GCA_003012365.1 Medauroidea extradentata
AAAAAAAAAAAAAAAAAAAAAAAAAAAAAGAGACACAGAGGGGAAAATTCAACAACAATTGTCAGCCATTTCACGCACGAATTCAATTCAAATGCTAATGAAATGGTGGCGCGTGCTCTTACCAACCTGCTGTAACCTGCGTGCCAACGTCACCGCAGTATTACCAACTAAACGGGTTTTCCACCAGATATTTCTTCATTGGCGAAGCACCCAGTTGTAAATAAGTACTTTTATTTCTTTCTCTTGACCTCGGCTTGGGTTAACACTCACCACAGTTTGCTACGAGTTAAGGTTGCCGCCTGTCTAACTCGCCGAGCGATGTGCAGAGCTTCGGCCGACATAGGTGTATTCTAAACCACTCAATATACGTGAGTGATTTCTACTTAGAAATAACATTAAAAGTACGTTGCACACCCGTGTACCCGATTCAGGTTCTCCATCACTGCTTAAGGGTGTTCAAGTGGGGAAAAATCACAGTTTTACGTAGTTGTATGAAATAGGGTCTGTGTGGCATTGTTAGAGCCCGGTAATTTTCGCGAAAAGAATTTTGCAGCACTTTGTTTCAGTGCCTTACGTGCGCACCTGCATCTCAGCTTTGTGGTCAGTGATTGGATGCCGTAACACCCCGCGTGTGGAGGTTAAACTCGCAAATCACAAACGTGATGTGTGACAGTTATCCGTGTACTGATTGGCACAGTCAAATGAATAACGACTCTACACAAAAACACTCTGTCAATAATCATGAAGTTGAACTGCAGGTGTGCACGTAAGACACTGAAACAAAGTGGGGCAAAAATCTTTTCGCGAAAACTACCGGGCTCTAGGCATTGTCATCTTTAGTAAAAGGCCTCGGCCTTAGATCTGGCAACCCTGCCACGAACGGTAATTTTAACACATATTTTAGCTCTCCAAAGGCAATGGCTGTACCTGATTCGTTATTCCGCCCTACATACCGGCGAATCAGGTGAAGCCATTGCCGTTGGTGAGACGAAATGACCCTTCCTGGCAGGGTTGCCAGATCTAAGGCCGCGGCCATCTACTAAAGATGGCTATGTTTTTGAACGTTACTTAGGAGTTCATTTTCCTCTTACAAAAAAAAATAGCTCAACGTGTTTTCCCAAGATTAGGGCCCCGAATTTTTTGCGAAAAGAATTTTGCCCGTTTGTTTTCATTGCCTTACATTCTCACATGCAATTCTGCTTCATAGGCAATGATTGGGTGTTTAAACTCTTACGTGTCTTGAGGTGCTACCTACAAATTACAGACGTGTGATGTTGGTGTAATCTTGCTGTGATTGGAGCATTCAACTGAGAGACATAACTTCACAAAGACGCTGCCAATAACCATGAAGCATGACCACAGAATATTTAGGAAAACAGAATCGAAATAGCCGGTAGGAAGGTGAACTCAGTCACACACGCCAGCAAAATGGCATCCCTGGCGAGCAACATGGCGGAAACACATGCCGCCAATCAGCGTAAGGCAGCTGCTCTGCTAGTCGGCAGCCCGGCTAATAGGAAACCTGTAGTAAACGCAGGAGCCAAACATTCACGTGGCTGGTATCAACAGTCTCAGGCAGCCAATAAACGGACAAGTTCGCCAGTATCAAACGAGCCGCCACATCATTTCATGTCTGTATTACTATTTAGTGTGTGGCATAACTGAGGATATGCGCGTAAGGCAATGAAACAAACTGGAGCAAAAGTCTTTTCGGGATAAGTTCATGACCCTACCCATGATAGAACTTCAAAGTCAAAATGTGCAAGTTTTTAGTTCTTATAAGCCGCAAAAACCATTTTACATAAATGAATTTGAAAATTCACCCAGTAACAACATGACAAGGGCTACTGCTTTACATGTTTTAAAATCCATGGCAAAATATTTTTGTATTGATAAAAAATGCCTGTCACATGCAGGTTTAGTGTGAATCTTTAAATTTGTTTATGATAACTCGTTTCTGTGCCTTATAAGAACTAATAACGTGCAAATTGTGACTTTGAATTGCCATAATGGGAAAACTGGTTGAGATATTTTTTTTTTCGTAAGAGAAAAATGTACTCCCTGCAACGTCTAACTAAACTAACACTGTTCATATAAATATAAGATTTTGATTTACCCCACACGTGGACATCCTTAAAGCTTATTTTCTAGCATCTGAAATCGGCGATAATGGATATTATGGCTGTCCGTTTAATGCTTGATAGTTGGTTCAGAATATGTATGAATATATTGTCGGGCATTGCACGCCTTCATCTGACATATTAAGTCATTAAATGACAGGGTCAACACTAAAGAGGCTAGTTATTGGCGAGAAGAATGTAAGTCATTTCAGTGACTTGCGCCTAGAGGCTTGGGTGAGGCGTGATGCGTGCACTGTGTCGTCCATATCCCTTCCACACTTCATGCATGTGCATAATACGTCAGCCCACGAGACCACTTTCCCTCGGCATTTTATAAGCCTTTGATAAAAGTTGGGAAGGTGTCATTCATCGTAGCTCCTAACAGGGTTTATATTTACTATACCGATAAGATGTGTGAGTTTAAATCTTGCAAAAAAATATTAAATGAAAAATCACAGGAAAATTCCAATGTTAGCCGAATAATTACAGTAGTTATGAGCCCTTGATTATCCGAAAAATTGAGCTGATGTTTTAATGTCAGTGTCGAAAATTCCTACTTACTGAAAAATAATGTTCTGAGTATAAAGTGCAGCAAATATTCTAAAATGAGTTTACAGTATTTGTTAAAATAGTTTTAGTATGCGGTCTAATTTTGCAGACAAAATTTATGTGGTGGTAGAAATTTAAGTACAGTAATTAAAACACTTTTTTTTAGAAACCAAACAGTTAAAAGCGGGTTTTCACGTAAAAAGGTGTCGTGGTGGTTCACGTTACCTGCTGTAATTTTGTATGCTATGTTTAAACTATCAATAAAGCAGTCGAAATAAGTTATTACGGTCCTATGGTGAACGATTATACCAGACAATAATTACATTCCATTACGATGTACCGAACATTGTTTTATGTTGCATTTATATTACATATTACAACAGACGCGTAAGGTTTTTCTTCATTTTGTTTGAAAGCCACACATGCAGCTATGCTTCGTGATTATTGGCAGCGTATATTTGCTCCGGACAAGTATTTCATTTTACTTCTGAAGTGTAACACCAATAACAATAAAGTTATTGTCACTACATGTATCTGTAAGTTGCCAATAGAACTCCAAGACAAGGGATAATTTAAGCATCCAATCACTGACCGTGAAGCAGTGTTACAGAAGTGCACATAAGTAGAGATGATGGTATATCGCGAAAATGTTTTGTGTCAACATAGCCTTGAAAACACTGACACAACGTAGCTGTCTATAGACCAATAACGTGCATCAAATATTAAATTAGCGGTATTCTTATTGGCTTAGTCAAATAGGGCAACAGCTCCACGTACAAGGAAAAGCCAGTAATCTTTTGATAAGCTGAACGTACGTTGAAGCCTAGCAAATAGTCAAGTTTTCCCGCGATAAACCATCATCTCTACACATAAGGCATAATTAGAGATGATTGTATATCGCGAAAATGTTTTGTGCCAACACTGTCAGAAAAAATTTCCGTGAAATTACGGAAAGTACAGCCAAGAAATTTTCCAGAAATCTTCGTAAGAATATCGACGCTCAGTTTTGTTTGATAAAGGAAACCTCCGTAAAATTACGGACAATCCATTTTCCTCACAAAAATTATTTATTTTATCAATTGCTGGCGCTCCATTTCCCAGAAATACGAAATACTTTAATTTGCTATGATTTGTTGAGATCTTGACGTACCGTTTGTTATCCTAAAATACTTCTTGAATTTGACGGGATTCGAACCCCCAACTTTATGATTCCCAGTCAGACACTCTAACCATTGTACCACAGTAACAAGGTATTCAATAAGCGAGTTCCATGCAGTGGTAAGAGACCACTTTATAGGAGACAGCTATATTTTTTTGAAATCGTGATTTTATAGAAACTTCATTAGTATCATTATGAGAAAACGATTTTACTGTATTGAAAAAAAAATTACTTTAAATGTGCAAACCAGCTGGTGCGAAACGCAGAGCAGAGGTGTGATTTTTTTTTCAGCTGTAGTAATTCCATGCAGTGAGATGCATGGCCGCCCACTGCAGGATAGGTGAAGCGAGGAGAATATAAGATGTTTTTGGCTTCCTCGGAACATTTAAATAACTTACATCTTCTCTTCGCGGCAAAGTGTGGACAACCAGGAAGCTGTACTTCGCTTGTGTTATCTTAGCTTGTCTTATCTTCTCTTCGTTTCGCACCAGTGTGCATTTACATTAACTCTAGGAATCATAGTGATCATTAATACCAGCATTTCTTAAAGAAACGCAATAAAATATGTTTCAAAATTGTAGAAATATATTTCCATAAATTAATGGAAAGTTACGGTCAAACATCCATAAACTGGCAATACGGACAAACTTCCGTAAACAAAAAATTACTGAAGCCACTTCCGTATAATTACAGCGCTTTTTTAAAATACTTTCCGTGAATTTACGAAAAATTTTAACAGTGAACATACCCTTGAAATCACTGTAGTTTCTTGCGACATGAATGATTGGTTGATATACACCTGACACATCATAGCTCTCTGCGTACCAATAACAGGCATCAAATATTACAATAGCGGGAGCTAAGTGAAGCCACCGTTTTGGGCGTCCAATTATGGCAACCACCTGTTCCTTTATAATTCACAATACGAAAAAAGTTCGTAATGATGCCCACAATTTTTTCTATGGTTAACTATTTTGTTTCTTACATTACTAATTTTCACTACTCTGAGATGTTTTAATTGTTAGAGGCGCATAAATACAAGTGTTCCATAACCTCAAAACGCATCAGTGCCATGATGAGAGGCCCGAACATCCGGCTTCAACTACGTCACATGCAGCAAGCAATCCCATGACTATTCTTACCTCCGCGAGAACAACCTTCCAATTCCACCTCCCCCACAGTGAAAATAACAGGGTAGGCCACCCTCTTACAAAAACACAAATTTCTTACCTGAAAGTTATACAGGTTGGGAAGACTTCTATATGAAATGTGTACAGATGTTACCACTGGGTTGTTAAAATTTTTAATTAGTTCGTTGTTTTTCCTTTTTGTACAGATAATATCGTGTACACTTTCTACGTGCTTTTGCACTAAAAATCATCTTACTAAGTTTGTAAGGGTAGTTCAAATCAACCCCGCTAGTAACCAGTAAATGATTTAGTTACAAATTGTTTCTTCACGCATATCAAAAGACAGTTCCGCGTCCTATTTCCTAGACTTAAAAGAATAATATTAAATCAATAGACATAGTTAAACAGGTGTATTTTGTTCCTACGCGTGAACTGAAACTAAGGAAATTGTGTGGCCTTAACTAGAATGTAATTCTAAACATTCTTAATTTTGTGCGATTTATTTGTACACAATATATTCATACGGGAAATGAAAATATAGATTTAAAAAAAAAATATGTTTGAATACCGTTGAGTAAATTAAAATAGTTGGTATTTCAAATGTGTAAATCAAACCATTTATAAAATAAAAATTTATATTTTACGGTAAGGAATTTGTGAGGATTTAAAAGGCGTATGCATGTTCAATAAATATTTCAATTAAATTAATCATCCCGAATTATGTATATTGCATTGTATATAAGTTAGATACGTTAAAGAATAAAACCAGACACATGCCTACTTAGTCCCTAAGCACTTGTGTGCTATTTGTATAACATTACATAAGCCTACTTTCCGAAGGGAAGTTAGGCTTATGAGATCACTTTCCTGTCTGTGTGTTTATCTGTGTATGGGTTGTGTCTGTATATCTTGGTGCATGTGAGTTAGTTTAATTTCAACTTTTGAACGCGTTAACCGAATATTTATAGCTTGGTACTATTATACTACTTAGTAATAAGACGTGAGTTTCATGCATGATGTAGGTAAATCTTTACAATTGTAGCTTCAAGCGTTTTTCAGTCACACTACCTATCTAATTAAGTATATGTTTTACAAGTTGGGGGAAGGTACTCTGAGGGATGGAAGTCTGTGATTAATTAAAAGAAAATAAATAAAGCAAACCTAATTTATTTACTACTAGCTATATTTAAAATGTCTGTATGTCCCTAATTATTAATAACTATTAAATAAAATGTCACTAGTACGTTAGAATTTGATAGCAAACTAAACAAATAACAACTACACGCATAAATGTTATAAAATCTAAATAATACATTTTGTCCCCTATACAAGATCTCTGTACGTGATGGTGTCTCTCTGGCCACTCACAAATTGTGGACCCAATGTCCTAGCTACGACCAATGGTCCACTTTAAGCTCCGGAAGTCCCTCATCGCACTACTTGCCGCAAACAATCTCGCTAAACACTCTCTAATACTTCCCGCAACCAGTCGCTATCGCCACAACTTACACCAGATGCCTGCCGGCAAAAACTCTCTTGTCTCTGCCACAGCTCTCTTTTATACTCCCAATCAAAAGCCTAGAAGACTCGCGGCAAATCTTTATCTCAATAGCCTAGAAGGGTCAAAGCACCATCCCGCAGAAGAGAGTACACACAGGAATACTCTAGACCATGATATCTGCTATTAGTCGAGTCTTTACGAAACCCGAGATAGGAGTGCAGGTGGCTGCTGCAGCGCTTTGCAAGGGGGTAACATGAGCAGCATGGTGCACTTCGAGATCTCTTTAGTTTTATCGTCGTAACATCAGCTTACGCTGCTCGCACGATAGTCGCGGCGTGCAGGTGCTGTTGCGGCGCGACAAAATGTAACACGAGACGTACAGTGCACTTTGATGTCCCTTAGTTCTGCCGCCACTCTATCTTTTTACACTGCTCGGAAGATAGACGCAGCTCGCAACAATATGATAAAATATAATTACGCTTGGCACCTATAAATAACCTAGTAAAGTGACTTGACTGTTTAAGTATACTTAGTTCAGACCATGTTCATATTTTCAAAACTGCGAACATTTTTGTATTTTTAGCATAACATACATGATAAAAAAATTTTCCGAATTTCATCAAACTTCATAGGAAGATAAAATGAAATACATGTATTTGTTTATGTCATGTTTGTTTTAAAACTGCTGTCGCTGTTTTATTTATAGCATGATATGACATTTATACATACATACATATATATATATATATATATATATATATATATATATATATATTCGAATTTTTCGTTTATATAAGCTTCTCACAACGCTGATCTGACTCTTTGTATATTTAGTTTTTAATTTTATGCTCGTATTTGCAAAATAGCAGTTTTTGTAATTTTAGGAAAATATTACAAACTGAGCAATTTTTTTTTCTTTTTCAGAATTTCGTTGCCTTTGATACGCACATACTACTTAATAAGATAGCATGACTTTCGTACAATGAAATGTTGCCTTTTTCATATTTTTCCATAGTGGCCATTTTTATACTTGTAGCAGCATAATTTGACATCTGAGGAAATATTTTTTCTAATTTCACCAAATCTGTAAACGTACACTGCCTATTATTTTATAAATGTTGCTCACTTCGAATTCACATTTTATGTATTTATTTATTTATTTTAACACGTGAAATGTTTGAAGAATCAATATTCAGAATTTTATCAAACTTGGCTTTAATACAGTACTTACGAAGGTGACTTGAATGCTTTGTTTCTTTGTGCTTGCTGAGTTGGTGTTTCCAAAATAGAAGCTATTTGATCATATTTTGGTCACACGAAATAGCCAAGGCACTGTCTTTTAGAGCTTAATCTTACTCAGTACATAGAGAGTGCATAGTAAATAAACGTGACTTTAATTTAGTCAGTTTACGCCGGGTTCATAGTATCGAAAAGTTTGTAATTATAATTTTTTTTTATCACACGAAGTATCTGAATACTATTTATCAGAACTCCATTAAACTCGGTACTCATACAGTTCTTAGCCAAGTGACATAAATTATGTGTATATTTTCTTCATGTTATGTTTTTATTATAAAAACGGCGTCAATTTGAACATTTTTTGTCTTAACGATATGTGTAAGGAACCACGTTTTACATTTCATAAACTCGTTACACACATAGTACTTAGTAAAGTGATTGTTTTTGGGTTTTGTTAATGCCGTGCTCATTACGTCAAAATAGCCGCTACTTAAACATTTGTACCATACATATATTATCTGCAGAATGACTGTTCAGAATTTATTTTAACTTGTTATTGTATATTTAGCACAGAGAAATGTTAAAGTACTTTAATGTATTTTATTCATAAGGTGTTCATATTTACACAGTAGTGGCCTTTGAATATCTCTATAATACATGCAACATCTATTAAACCTAATATCATATAACTCGGTACACATATGTTACCTAACACAGAGACTTCTATGCCATACATTCGAATCATACTGTATTCAGTTTTTAATGGATGCTTTTTGAACTTTTTTTTTTTTTTGATTACCTGAAATACCAGAGAAATATTTTCCAAGGCTTTTAAAAACTTGGTAATCAATTAGCACAAACTAAGGTTACGTGAATGTAATGTTGTTCGTTCACGTTTTGTTTGTATGCCCCCCAATTTCAAATATATTGAAACACGAACATATAGTTTTAATTTGTGTTTTTAAAGAACTATAGTGCCGATAAAAAGCTAATTTAAAATTATACAATTTATTACACAGTATATGTGATTCAGATTGGCTTTAGTTTTGAAGGTCCAAAGATGAATTAATATATTTCATATTTATATATGTGACTGGGCTAATTTAACACAAGTTGAATAAATGCTTGTAACGTCTGGTCGTTAAAGTTGTGGTGCAGTGTACCTTTAATTTGTCATTGCAATTTTTACGTGGCATGGCAAGTAATTTCAATTTTTAGAAGTATTATTTTAAGTTAGCTTAAAAAATAATTAGGGCAACTACATACACAGTAAATTATTAAATTTAATGTGGTTATTTTTAGTGTAATTAATATGCTGGATATTATCAGTGTATGTAACCTAATTTGAAATTATTTTCTCGTGATTAACACAAGGAAGAAAAAAAAATGTTCCAAATATCGTTTCGATGCAGGCAACTACTGCTTCGCCAAATGAGTAACATAAGTAAGCACATCATACCATCACCAATGATAATAATAAGACGTAAAACACGTGTTTTGTAGTGGACGTTCTGAAGGATTGTCTGAAATTCTAAGATCTTAAAAAATATCCCTCTTGGAAGAAGCTATAACTATATATTTTGTTGTCAGGGCATGTTACGTCAAGTAGGCAAACACAGTAGCCATGCTTCATGATACCAAGTAAAATAATACCTTTTTTTTTTTTTTTCAATTTTTCCTGCACCAATGCCCTTAAATTAATACGCGTGTGCCCAGAAACCAATATTATGAAATATCGTGATGATATTTAGTTCGAATGATTCTATTAAACGATGGTTTTCACTCGCACACTACTTTTGTGTACGTATAACTGGCTGTAAATGCACTTGAGTAACAGTGGACTGACGTAACGAACGGTACTCATGGCGTTTACGGTACTACTTAACATGCACCTACTATATAAATAAAAATAAATTCCGAACATTTCGTTTACGAGTGCCAAATAAATATGTACCTGAGACAACGAACTATTTTGTAACCAAAACCAAATACATACTTGATTGTTGAACCAACAAAAGATGTAAATTTTTTTGTCAATAGTTCACAAGCCCGGTGAATGTAATCTTGGCGCATACGAAAGTAACAATTTCTTTGTAATTAAATCAGAAATTTGAATTTTGTCAATCCGACACATTTTCAACAAATGTGTATATCTATAACAGCTGTTTGGAGTTTCACTATGTATTATCCGGGTATTTAAATTTCGCGAAAAAAAAAAGTTAGTCCGGTTGCGAAATTACAATTTTAACCTAAACCCGGAAGTAAGGTCCGCCCAATGTTTTATGGCGTTTTCTGTTTCTTCAAGGCATATCTAATGAAATTCTGCAGGGTGCCCCTTTTACACCCTTGAGCAGTTTTAGATATTCAAGAATGCGACCAAGATAGCTGAAAATTCATTTATCGGGCATATATTCGCGTATAGGACACAGTTGAATATAACTTTGGTATGTAATATGTTTTCAAGACCAAGAAAATGTAATAAGTTATCTTGGCAATAATATATTTTCTTAAGTACACTATAACGTAGTTTTAATGTTATCTTGATTACATCGTAGATGAACTACGATTACAACCAAAAATGCAAAAACACTAACACAAATACATTTAAAAGTATGAAATGTGAAATTATTGAAGTTATACATAACGGGAAATATGTTTTGCTAGCGGTCATCTTTACATACAGAATTTATGTTGTAAGCAATATTACATGAAAGTTATGTTAAAGTCATAAGTTTAAGGTTTACAAGCATCATATTTCATAAGCAAATCATTATCATCTAAATATTGAATATTATTTCATTAATGTAGAAATCAAAATGAACAACATCCATTATAAATGTGAAGGACTTAGTTATTCATTTTATGTATAAAAATAAAAGAAATCATCTTGCAGTCTCACTTGACTTAATGTGATCAGAAATGTGAGTTTTCTTTAGCTAGCTGGGCACTTCATCAGTCTTTCATTAATTCATTTTAATCACCGTAGATACGGACAGAAGGAGAAATAGGACAGTGAGATAAAAATAAACTTAGCAATTTACGTTCCTTCTGGTGGGTGTTTTGAATAAATTTTTACACTTCATGATTTAAAACGTTTTTACAATTGTACTTCATTCAAAAATATCACTTAAATTTAAACGCGCTAACGACGAATAATGAACATACAATATCACAGACACTAGGTTCGACCCCAACAAATTTTCGCGAAATAAATTAGCCTACTCTCCACTGGCGGTATTAAATTGTTTTCGTTTATTTAATTTTATTAGTAAAAGTTTGTTACATTCTAACATTAGCCTTATTTACATCTTACGTCTATATTTATTTTCATTTTGAGACCGGTAGAGAACAGAACATTTCGAGGGTCCGCTGATCTGCAAACTAGCCTCCAAGAATATTTGAGTACATAATCAGAGAACCACAGCTAATTAGCTGCTATCTGACACACTGAAATCACACGATTGGTCCTGAAAATAGTTGCTTCACTACTATTGGTTCAGCGCCCATTAGGAGACGTTAAGTAAGTCTAGGGCCAATAGGGAAAGACACGAACATTCATTCGTTTGAATTATACGTTGTGCCGGAAAGAAAACGCGAATTTTTCAGGTCCGTAGAGACTGGACAGCTAATATAATAAACTTTTATCTGAAAACAGCTTAGTGTGTATGTGTGTGTGCCCATATATTTACGTACATGGCTTATTTGTGATTCCGGCCAGGAATATAAATATTAGAATGAATTATCCCTCCAAGACTATTCCTCCCTACTCCTAACAGAATTTATAATCGTATGTGTGCTTTTTTACCGTATTGTACATAAACGTGGTAATAACTAACGTTATACGTTATCAACGGTGCATATCAGCAATTTTTATTTAGTTTTCATGTATGCAGTAATATTGACTTCTGCTGACAAACCGTACTTATCGTAGCCTATTGGCTGTTCATTAAGTAATGGACATGATCGTATATCTCTTAGCAGATGTTTATTTGCGTAGGTAATAATAATCTACACAGTGGTATTTGTGTTGTACTTTAACCATCAGGTTTGTCTGCAAACTTTTAAACTTAGTTATAGAATAAGTGGTTCGACAGAAATTAACGCGGCACACACATGAGAACAGCGAGTCAAAATTAAACCTCCCGTTAAGATGTGGTGGAGCTTCGTGTGGTCTCGGCATATCGGTTAGTGGTTTTGATAAAGAGCGGCAACTAATTAATTGATGACTGGTTCTCTGGTATATTCAGGTCTCCGAAGTTCAGGTTGGAGATCAGCATAGTGAAATCGTAGGGTCACAAGTTATAATCAGGCGTTATTAAGGCTACGATTATTTTAAAAATATATTTTAAAGCAAGGTAGTTTTCATATCGAAGATTCCCTTCATTGTTTTATCACAGTTATATCATAACGTGTACATAATTTTTTACAGTATTTAACATTAAATAATTTTTATATTTTTGCACCGAATGATGACCAATTGTATAACGATGGGAAGAAATGGTGCATTATTTTGCAAAATACTTACACATAGCTGTGCATCGTATGACTGATCTCAGCCGTAAACATTTTCGAAGCTTTCCTTTGAATATGATTTCATTTTATATCACCAATGTAAACAAACTAATTATAAGGCCTTAAGCATAGCTTAATCCGATATTTTGTTATTTTGCAACAGATTTAAAAAAAAAGTGTAGATTCAGTGGATAACAGAGGATCTATAAAGTAATTATTAGTCGGTCAATTAATGACAATAATTTCCGATGGAACAAATTTGGTGGTGGAAATTTACTTTGAGAATAATTACGACCGGAAAATGTAATTAATGGAAAGTGTAACATGACGACACAATCTAACTTTAGCAGATATACGACTGGATGGTTCAGAAAGTAATTAGTGACGATTTATTCCTCTGACCAATATGTAATTTGTGCTTCATAAAATACTTCACGAAAAAAATTTTAATATCCACTGTTGATAATTTGAAATGATGGACAATTATTCGAAAAATTTGGATGTCGGTTTTCGTAATTGACGTGAAATAACACAGATTTCGTGAGTTTTTATCTGTGTAGCAACCTAACGCAAAATTTTCGCTTAACTTTACATATGTCGTTGTCATGAAAATTTACACTAAAATATTTTCAACAAACGGAGGAGCTAAATCCCAAAGCATGATAATTACAACATACAAAATAGTGACGTAAGACTGTTTCTCTAGCTAAATATTATATAAAAGTGTTTGCATGTATTTTACCGATGACTTTATCAGAAAAAATGTTTGACATATTTAATAACCAAACGTACATGTTAACGTTGCCACTTATTTATATACAATTAATTAACTGCAAATAACCATTCCACTACGTACATGTGTGATTTACAGCCATACATCATCATGTCAACTCCTTTGATATAGGCTACCATTGTTTAGACATCTGATCTTACTTCAAGGGACAATTTCAAGGCGGTCTTACACCGAGGCAATCATGTGCGACAAGTCGCAAATTGCGATTCCGTCACATGAAATAGGACAGTCACATAAATCTCCGTTTGCACCAACTGTGTACATCAAACGCAACGTGTTTCGGTTCTTATTGTACAAAAGTACCAGATTTGTGTTAAAAAGTTAGTTTGCATTCGTGGCATGAAATATTGCGATTTTTATTAAATAAGAACTAGGTACTCTAATCTCAGGTTCGGTGTTTTTATACGTACGCATGCTTTGGATTAATATTCTTATTTACTAACATACTGAAATTCGACTATGATTACATATTTTGGATTTTCATCCAATTTTAAATTCTAAAATATGACTACGACCCTGGCACATTTCTTATGTCACAGGAAACAAGGTCACTAAAGTAAATAAATAATTATGACAATATTTGGTACGTGAAGATTGCAGTTACTTTCAAAGATATTGAGCCAAGAACTGGAAATTAGAAACTAATATGTTTAACAAATTTTAAAAAATAACTGACAATTGTTACATTTATGTTGAAGACGTCACGTAATAAATTTGTTAGGTTTAATAATGACTGAACACAAACGATATTTTCCTTTAAAAATACTGTTTCAAGTTTGTGATAATACATTTAATTAGTGCATATTTTATTTGTAGATACCTGAGATATAAATATGTTAGATAAGTTGGAAAATATAAAATTCATATCTATTTTGGTGTTGCTTGGGCGGAAATTATAAAACTAATCCCTGTTTGTTCATTTTTTTTTTTTCGTTTTTATACGTTATGTAGGCTACTCAATAAGAATAAAGAAGAGCCCTCATAAATACCCAGTTTGCTGTAAATAATTTCTGCAACATCCATTTCAGACACACATGTATGTGAATGCTGATATAAAGTCTAAACATACAGACGTCAAAAAAAAAAAAAGGACCAGTTTGTGATACTAGTTCATTGCAGGAATAGTTAAAAAGTCACAACTGTAAAATTATTTATGCTTCTATTGGCGAATGAGATAACAAAACATGGGTCGTCAGTGGCAACGATTATGAAGTCAAACATTTTAATTTTATAAGTTCTGTCGTTTACCATTGGAAAAGGTGGCGCGATGGTAACACGTTGGACTCACATTCGAGAGGATCTTGGGTTTGAAGTCCGGCTCCGGATATCCTGATTTCGTTTTTCCGTGGTTTCCTCATAATCCCTCCAGACGAATGCTAGGACGGTCTCTTAAGGGGGATTATTCCCTAAATAAATAATGTTAAAATGAACTTGAAATTATTTATTTTGTAGTAGACATAAATGACAAGTATTGAAGAAACATAATTTTTTTTAGAAAAAAATTTTTAATATAGGTTTTGACACTTTTAAACGAACTTTGCATGCTAATTTTGCAGCCATTACAGCAAGAATCAGAATAAAAATTTTTACTTATTTCTGCATTCACTTGCTAGATTAAAGTACGAAAAAGTGCGTGTCACGTTCGGTTTTTAAAAACAGTTGTTTGAAACAGTTTACTGATGCATTTTACATGTTAATGTAAATGCATTTTTTCATAATTTTTTGTTATGTAATTTCAGTAGCAAATTTAGACACTATAACCAACGATTTGAAACAAAAATACTACACCGTATCGTACTGTTGCATTTAAATGAATTTTATAAGCAATAATATTGCAGTTTGTTAAACTAGTTCACGAAATTTAGACATAAAATCAAATGTATGTAACGATGT